>OX337232.1:3624752-3910313 GCA_946965045.2 Epithemia pelagica | reverse complement strand
CAACGCGATGCAATACACTATAGCCACGAGCTGTCGTCTTTTGGCGGTCTTCTGCCGTTTGTTGCGAATACCCTGTTGGGGAATTCGCATTTTGCCAAAAACCCTCGGTATCAGTGTCCACTGCTTAGCTGCTTTTTGTCTGTGCCACCTTCATAGGTTCCCAAGTGGACACAGACAGAAAATTTCACTTTTCGTCTGTCCTTTTCACCAATATGGTTCCTCGTGCTGGTGGAAATGCCGGCGTGCAAGTGACAGTTGGCGATTAGCATCTTCCTGTGACCGTGACCACGATTCAAATTTGGAATCCTTTCACACGACTCTCGTCTCGTCACAAAAATCTCACACGCGGTGTCAAAAACATCGACATTGACCATGAAACGAGCTCTTTCCGAATCCTTGCGACCTGAAGCAGTATTTTGGTTTTTCTCTCTTGTTGCTTGTTGTTTGTCTCTTAGCTTCTTTCATGTCCTATATAGTTTTCTCACACGTTATCTCATTAATCTTTGTCCCTGTTAATGTTGATGCTTGGTGCTCCTTTTATTTTGTCGCAATGAAATGGAGGACAAGTCATTGTCGGCCGTTTGCCACAACTTCTCCTTGCTTTAATCGTAGTGCTGTTTGATTGTTGGCTGGTTGTGTTCTTATTTTTGTAGCATGTTTTTTTACTGTCATCATTGTGCTTCGCCCATCTCCATGTCGACCACAGATCAAGAACCTTTCGTTGTGTGTCGGATACTCAAGTACCTAAACCTAGAGATGACGACAAACTGAGGCAGCTTGTTGCCACTAGGCCTACTCAAACTAGTCTTCATAGATCACAGAGTCGATCAGATATGCTTCAAGATGGCCTCAAACCTACACCAGAGTGTCATGGTTGTTGAAAGCACGGCAATAAAACGCACGATCTTACAAAATCTATGAAAGATTAGAACTAAACTTCTGATAGAAACTCCTAAAATACTCCTACAAAGAAATGAATCTCTATGTGGTCTTTAATTTTAAGCCGAGGCTCGAATGGAGAATTGGCATTCCATAGGCACAAACATTCACTCTCAATGAAGTGGACAGAGAGAGAGACAGTTGTCAAATGTCGAATATCAGAAGAGAAAAACGAATACAAGTGTGAGGGAGAAGTTAGAATGACAGTACAAGAACTGTTGTTGTCATGGAAACATTTTTGTACGTTCAAACTTACCTCAATTGCATGAAAGGCGACAATTCATGCCATGCCATTGTGGGTGATGGCCTCTGTATGATTTTATGGGGGATTTGGATGGCGCATTCTGCAAAGACCAACCAACCGTCATCCACGCAGGGCCGCTTGCTGGGCATGCGTCTGATTCATGAACTGCGAAAACTCCAGCTGTGTATGCGTGCCAATTTGCAATTTAGTCATTTCCATTTGCGTCAAAAAGGAAATTTTCTGTCTGTGTCCACTTGGGAACCTATGAAGGTGGCACAGACAAAAAACAGCTAAGCAGTGGACACTGATACCGAGGGAAAAGCCGCACCTTTGCTTAATGCCCATAAGATTATCTCATCATAATCCGACTTTACTCTACATAAGTGGACAACTGTGGACAATCGACTAGGCTATAATAAAGGAAAAGAAAACCAATGTCGCACCAGAAGGGCAATATGGACCTTTGTAGATTAATTGTAGAATTTGTCAACCTTACAGTAAAAATGTCACCTATCGACAAGAAATAATGGGTATCCCTGTTGGCGGAGGCTATTGTAGCAGACCCAGAAGGCCAAGGCCATAAGGCCAAGGCTTATAACAGCAAAAAGGCGCTTATTTCTCGGTTCTCCGAATCACGTGACACGTAAAAAGCAAGTAGGTGTCTGCGAAAGGCAGCGCGTCGGCGGTCGGCGTCGTGTCTCATGGTCAACAAATAACAAATAATAAAAGGAGTACTTTGATTCTTTGTGCAATAGCCATTCAGCTAGGTACAAGTAGACGAGGTACGAAACTCGTACACCATACTAGGAGTACTCCTAGAGAGCTACGTTAGTCGGTAGATTCTGATTCACCGCCAGTCTTTCCGTTTGTTGGGGTGGTGGTGTGGTTTGTGGTTGCTTCTTCGCACAAAACAGAGTTCCGCGCCAAACCCCCATCCGATTCGATATTCGATCCCCCAACGGTGACTCCCTGTTCTCCCTTCCTTCAACTTTATAGGGGGAAGTCGCAGAAGAGGAGGGGAAAGAAAGGAAGAGAAAAAAGAAGAAGAAGAAGGAAAAAAGAAAAAAGAGGAAGAATTAGTGGTAAGATTCCCTTTGCTACGAACGTGCGATTGCCACCATCATATTATGATCTCATTGGTTGATCCATTTGTCACTGCTTCTGGTCTGTGTGGGATGTGTGGTGACTACGTGTTGCTCCAATGTCCCGGTGGAGGGGGATTTGGCAGTTCCCTACGGTCGTTCTACGTATCTGGCTACGGTAAGTGCTGACACCGTGTGTCTTTTACCTATACAAAACATCGTCAGCCTCACATATGCCTTTGATCTCTGATTGTATTGCCTGTGCGAAGATATTGGCATACATTGTTTCCAGTATATCACGCAATCATAGCTACGGCATGGACGAGAAGTTTTGCACAGTTTTTGTTAGTTCATTATTTTCTGATCGATGGTTTTCTCACTACTGTTGTTGTTGTCGTCGTTGTTGTTGTTATATCTCTTGAATCTTTGTCTTAAAGTGTCTGGCCTCCATGGTAAGTCGCGACTGTTGGCTGTTGATGCTGTGTTGATTTTTGCTGCTCTCTAACCGATGTTGTTGTTGTGTTTTAAGGGTACGATGCATTACTGGGATGGTTGGAACAAGATTTGTCATGGGGTGGGATGCCCCGACGATTGGGCCTCTGCCAATACTGAATATTGCGGATGCAACAATTTTGAGTCGGTTGTGGATGTGTTGGTTGTTGATGGATCGGTTGGCAACCAAGGTACGACGAGTAATACGCCGCTTGCTGCAGCAGCTGTTGCTGAAAGTGATGAACACTAGCAAGCGGCGTATTTGGCGGAAGCAATGGTGGAAGTGATGGCATTTGTGGTTGTGGCATGGTGATTGGTCTGGGGGCCGGTTGTATTGCTGTTCTTGGTTGCGATTTGGGAGCAGGTTGCTGTTGTGTTTGTGGTGGTGCTCGTTGTGGTCGTGTTGGAGAAGACAGATGCACTGTTGGAGCTGGTGGTGGCGGCAGCTCTTCCTCCTCATCACTCAACATTGGATCATCGTCATCTTCTTGGTTTGCTTCGTCTTGATGCTCTTCTGTTTCCTCAACTTGTTGCTCTTTTTCATTTTCTCGTGATTGTTCTGTATCTTGTTGTTCCAGTGTCTCACTTGTTTGCATTGTTTCTTCATCTTGCATATTGCGCTGAGCCTCACATTTCTCACAGGGACAGAAGTCATGCTGTTGGACCGAGATGTTCCAGACCTTGTTGAGTTGCTCATAAACTTGTAAGTACTCAGAAAAAAAGCGTTCACCATTGTCTTGCGGTAAGTGCTCGACGTCATCGAACAACTTGGATGCGCCGCATCGAACGGCCAACTTGTTGATAAAGGCAAGTTGCTGGTGGTTCCAATGACTCACCACTGTTTCCCACGCCGCAGGCATTTTCTTGTTGCGTTGTTCCGTTGTCTTCGACACAAAGCGCAGCTTGTGTCGAATCTGACGGTTGTACCGCGCCGTTCCGCACAAGTTCAAGTCGTCCGAGAGTTTTTCATTTGTGCCCCCATTACTGAAATGGGCCAAGTTGTTGTGCCATGACTCCAATTTGGATTCCCCTCGGTAAGAGACCCATTCGGACAATTGATGGCTTGATTTTGGGTGTGGTTTGATCTCACGATACATGTCTTCCATTGGAATCGGATCTGCGAGAAACTCTGCCTTTTTTTTACAGTTTTCGATTGCTGAGTGAGTATCTTGTGTGAACAATGGTTGTTGTGTCTTGTGATCGAGCCTTCCTCGTGCCGGTGGCCCACTGTCACTACTACTTCTCACTTTATATTTTATCTTCCACTCCTCCAGGCGCATCACGATTGTTTGGAACGCGCGGATGCTTTTCCGTAAGTACTTGCCGTATCTTTCGCGAAAAACCTTGGTCTGTCTCATTTCTGCTATTTGCTTGTCATTACATTTCTTGCCTCCAAGGGTGCCATTCTTCAGGGCCGTGATGACTTTATGGAAGTCACCATCGTGATACTCGTAGATGCAATCCAACAATTCGCGCAACGCGTCACCAAAGTCCATGTGTTTATGGCGCAGGGTCTTTATAATTCGCTGGAGGAAATGAAAGAGTCCCAGTCTTGGGACTACATCTTCACCCAACAATCCAACCCAATAATCGCTCTTGTGGGGGAATGTGTCGGAATAGATGACGCTCGGGTTAAAATTTCCACGGCTGCAGAGTTGTTGGGCAGCATGGGAGAAGGTCTTGGTTTCCAAGTTTGGAACCAAGATTGCACATGCAATCTCGCCTACTTCATTGGCAGCATCCCATACAGCTTCTGCCTTGAGCCTCTTGGGATAGTTCTTGACTGCTTGGAAGGTGTGGTCTTGGGCAAAACTTGTTTGGCAGCCCACTGCTTGGATTTCCCTGGTGTGCCTCTCATAGTCACTTGTTCTCCAGGGATTGAGTCTGGATCTTGATGCCTCGTGGTAGGCCTGTCTGATTGTCTCACCAAGAGGAGGATACCTGGTGAGCCACTCTCCATCTTTCGCTGGGTACTCTTGCCCTTGCTGATGTGTTGCATCGCAGAAGGAGTAATAGTTAGTTATTCTATTCCTATAATCCCTGTTGATTGCAGCATACAATAGTCCACTACAGTGGTCACCATTGCCATAGGTAAGCATCTCCTCCTCCAACACTGTTGTTGTTGTAATGTCGAAGTGCTGGGCACCTCGAGCCCACTTTGCTTCGACCGGATACCATTTCGCAAAATGTGGAGGCAGCGAATTGAGAAGTGCTCCGTCGTTGCCGGCATGCGTGGTATTGCACTCCTTGCAATGGTAGTGCGTGACAAGGGCGTAAGACGGTGCGCCATCAAGACCAAAAATGGGGAATAGACTTTTGCTCTTGGAAAGGTTGGTCCGCTCGCGTTGTAGTGTACAGTTGCTACACTTTGGACACTTAAGCCCAATTTTCTGAAACTCCACCGGCATAAACAGCTCCCAGTCAACAATGTACAAACGTCGCCCTACAATTGAGTCCCACAGGGCATTATTGTTGTTTCGCACGTCGGGTACAGTCAAACACATGTCTCGCATGAACGGCTTAAGTGACCGCACGTCGCGCTTCCGTTCCAAACAAGTTTCGGCGATAGTCTTGGCAAGCGCGTACATTGTTTTCGGACACGTGATCGACTCGTCTTGTTCTATCTCCTTGTATTTAGCCAGTACCGATTGCATAAATACATACTCATCGGACCCAACGGCGGACGTCACCTGATTATTGATCAGGCAGTCCGTGCGCGCAATACAGTTGCGCTTCCCCTTCCGAACCCTGGAAAGTTTCAAATCGTCCTCTGTCACGGTCGTTGCTTCATTTGAAGCTTCCGAGACAGGTTTATTGTTGAGACGAAAGAAGAGGTTGAAATCTTCTTGCCTCATGATGATTGGATGGTAAGTCACTTCCTTGTTGGCCTCTTTCTTCAGTCGTTCCTCCTCCTTCATGGCCTCTACCAAGTGGTCTGGTATGCCCCTGGTCTTTGTGTTCTTCGGGCAGAAGACGTGATGGGGGCGCTTGGGAGGCTTGGTCCCAAGCCTTTTGGAACTGCAGATGGTGCAGTCCCTGTCTGGCTCAAAGGCCTTTTTCTTCTCAAGCGTGAGCTGCCTCAACTGCTTTGCCTCTTGTTGCTTCCTCTTCTTGTTGCTTCTCTGTTGTGCTAACGACTTTGCCCTTTTTGTTTGGTTGTTTCGTCGTTGACTCTGCCCACCCATCTCTTGCTCCTTGCTGAGCTTTTTGTATGGGTTCACCACCAAGGGTGCTGGTGGTGGTGGAGGAGAGTCATTCTCCTCAGGGACAGTCATCGTGGTTGGGTCCATTGTCGCTCCAGAAACATCGACACCATTGTCCATGTCCTGGGGCACGGCAACCGCGACCGGCCTCATTGGCACGGAATCGTGTTGGAGACGAAATCCCTGTCGTTTCGGCTGTTTTCGTGGGGAAGTCGGCAAGATTCCGTGGCTTTTTGCGCGTGGCGCGCGATGTCTACTGGTAAGAGAAGACATGTCTTGTGTGAGTTTTCGTTAAGTATTTTGATGTCTTGTCTATGTCTTGTGAGTTTTCTAACCCAATCATATTTCTGCCTTCTATTTCGTGAGCCCCTCCTCTATACAAAAGGAAACCCAGTGACCAGGAGGGCATGGGTTGCCAAAGCCAACGACGAAACAACCAAACAAAACGGGCGAAATCGTTAGCACAACACCAAACAAAGTCAACAAAGAAGAAGAAGGAAGCAAGAAGACTGAACCAACTCACCCTGGAGAAGAAGAAGGCATTTGAGGAAGACAGGGACTGCAGAATCTGTTCTGCCAAGCGTCTGGGTATCAAGCCCCCCAAACGATCTCACCACGAGTTTTGTACCAAGAACACAAAGACCAAGGGCATCCCTGATCATCTGGTGGAAGCATTGAGAGAGGAAGAAAGGCTGAAGAAGGAGGCAACAAGGGAGGTGACCTTCAAGCCCATCATCATGAGCCAAGAGGAATTCAACCTCTTCTTCCAACTCAACAACAAAACAGAATGTGAGGCTTCAAACGAAGCCACAACCATAACGACGGCGGATATCGAGCTTTCAAGTAAACGGGGAGGAAGAAAGAACTGTGTTGCGCGCACGACATCACTGATCAATAATAAAGTCGTGTCTTCAGTTGGGTCGGCGGACTATGTATTCATGCGATCGGTACTCGACAAGTACAAGGAAGTCGCGCCGGACACCTCGATTTCCTGTCCGAAGATGGTTTACGCGCTGGCCAAGACGATCGCTGAAAACTGCTTAGAGAAGAAGCGTGACCTGTCGTCACTTAAGGCGTACATGCGCAACATGGAGTTTTGTGTGCCGGAGGTGCGCGACAACAACAATGCCCTCTGGGACTCAATAGTAGGACAGAAATTGTACATTGTGGATTGGGGGCTGTTCCTTCCGGAAGAATTTCAAGCGTTGGGGATTAAGTGTCCAAAGTGTAGGGACTGTACTCTAAAAAGAGACAGGACCAACCTTTCCAAGACCAAGAGCCTATTTCCGATTTTTAATCTTGGTGGTGCTCCCCACTACGCCCTGGTCACCAACTACTACTGCCCGGAATGCAAGGTCACGCACGCCGGTAATGATGGGGCGCTGATCAATATGCTGCCCTCACATTTTCAAAAATGGTACCCGGTCGAGGCCAAGTGGGCTAGAGGTGCTCAACATCTAGACCTCACTGCTACAACTGTTTTTGAGGAACTACTGATTACCCATGGGAATGGAGATCTATGTAGTCGGTTGTTATATAGTGCAATCAACCGAGATTACAGGAAGAGGCTTACAAGCTACCTGTCTTTCTGTGATTCATCGCACCAAAAGGCTCAGGACTACCCGAAGAAGGATGGCGAATGGCTGACACGGTTTCCACCATTGGGCGAGACAATTCGGAAGGCATACCTTGAAGCCTCAATGTCTACGTGGAATCCGTGGCGAACAAGCGATAAAGAGCGACACACACGCGAAATACAAGCGGTACAGTGTCAGATATGCTTCGCACAAGATCACACTCACCAGGTGGTAAAGAACTACCCGAAGAGACTGCAAGCCGAAGCACTGTGGGATATCTGCAATGAACATGGCGAGGTAGCATTGGCTATTCTGGTTAGAAGCACGGAGACAAAACACTTCGCCCATGCATTAATTCAACTCACCAAGCGACCAAATTTTAAACCCTCAATCATGTATTCCGACACCTGGCCCCATAAGCAAAGCTTCTGGGAGGAATTGTTGCGTGACAAGAATGGAAGGAAGCTCAAGGGAAGATTAGGACTCTTCCATTTCATTCAGAGGATCGTCAAGACACTACGAAAGAACCATATCGACTTCGGACACGCAATAAGAGATTTGTTGGATGCATTGTACGACTATGATGATCGCGACTTCAACAAACTTGTGACGGCTCTGAAAGATGGCACAATGTCAAGTACAGGTGAGAAACTGTCTGACAAAGAGATTGTTGAAATGCGACAGACAAAGCAGTTTCGGACACGATACGGCAAGCACTTACGGAAAAGAATCAGGCGGAAGGAAACAATCATCACCAAGCTTGAAGAATGGAAATGCAAGTACAAGGTAACTGCGTCAGAGGGATCTGGAGCAGCAAGAGGACGAGTCGACCCAAGGACGCAACAAACACTGTTTACAATGGACACTCACCTTGCCATTGAGAACTGCAAGAAAAAGGCAGAATATCTCTCGGACCCACTCCCTGTAAGTGAAATGTATCGTGAGATCAAGCCAGGTCCAAATTCAAAACATGGGCTCAGCGAGTGGATTTCTTACCGGGGCGAGTCGAAGCTCGAATCATGGCATGACAATCTCGCACACTTTGCAAATGGAGGAATGCACGAGGATCTCAGTGATGTCATCAACCTCTGTGGAACGGCACGATATAACAAACAAATCCGGCTCAAAATCCGTTTAGCCTCGGCTTCAATGGAGGAGAGGAACACGAAAATGCCTGCAGCATGGGAAAGTGTCGTTAGTCACTTCAATCACCAGGAGCTTGCCTTCATCAACAAACTGGCAGTTCGTTGTGGAGCGAGCAAACCATTTGATTGGGTCGAAGACTTACCTCCTGACAATGGAGAACGATTCTTCTCCGAATACCTGCCGATACAAAAACAGATCCAACAAACATGGCCAGTGGCATTCCTCAGCAATGACCACTGCCCCTGCAACGAATGCAATGAACCAACAGAGGACGCAACAAACAATGAGACAATGCTCGAATGTGACGACGACGACGACGACGACGAAATATCGAACCGCGAAGACTCGGACAGTGGTAGCGACCAGGACATGGAAGACGATAAAGAACCAGAAGAAGAGGAGGAGGAAAAAGAAGAAGACAGCGAGATGCAAGAGTGTGAGGCAAGTGCTCAAGAACAAGAACCAATCCAAGTGACTCGGCCTGTCAAACAGAACCAAATCAACGCAACAAGCACAACGACAACACGAGTTACCACAAACCAGAAACAGCCAACAATGAGGGAGCAGCCCAGTCTTCCACCACTACCGCCACCACCACAACAACAACAACCACCGTTGGCACCATCATCGATGCCCAATATTTACCAGGTACAACAGCAGCTCTTGCAACAAGCAGCTTTTCTCTCGACGATCATGTGCCCGGCCGTTGGGAATCTTCATCAGCCACATCAACCGCCTGTTGCCCCGGCTCAAATGCAGCCAATACAGAACTGTTGCATTCGCAACATCCAATATTGGAATCGGGGAAACCGTAGAGGCATTCCACCACACGACAAATCATGCCGAAACCATCAGAGTAACCGACCACCATTTTAAAAAAGAAAAATGTTAGAACAACCAATTCGATCAATGGAATATCAGTGCACCTGGCTGGGACAACGTACCATGGTGCTGTACACGCAAGAAATAGCAAAATAAGAATTAACGATACGAACAACAACAGCAGTGAGAAAACCATCGTCCAAGAAATAATGAGCTAGAGGAAAATGAGCAACCACTTCCGAAATCCTGCCGTAGCTAGGCTTACCTTGTACCAGTGGTACGAGACTTCTACGCACTCTTTTGTGGTGAATGCTAATATCTTCGCTGGAGAAGCAATCGGGCATATGTGAGTATGACACTGTTTACCTTAAGCAAAAGACAGTCGCTTCAGGCACTTACCGTGGACTCATACGTACTGTGGTAGTGGGGATCTGCCAAATCCCCTCCTTCCTGCTTCGTGGTCCACCACGCACTCACCACACATTGCACACAGGGGCAGAAACAGTGACAAAGACAGCAGCCAATTAGATCACATTCTGATAGCGGCAATCGCACGTTCTCGACGAAGGGAATCTTACCATAATTTCTTCCTTCTTTTTCTTTTTTCCTTTTCTTCTTCTTTTTTTCTCCTTCTTTTTTCCCCTCTTCTTCTGCCAGATCCCCCTATATTTTCCTAACAGGGTTGTGCAGCACCACCCTTGGTGCTGGAGGTGGTGGAGAGTCATCCTCCTTGCCAGTCATCGTCTCTCTGTCCATTGTCCTTCCAGAAACATGGACACCATTGTCCATGTCCTGGGCCACGGTAACCGCGACCGGTCTCATTGGCATGGAATCGTGTTGGAGCGGAACTCCTCGTCGTTTTCATCTTTTTCGTGGGGAAGTCGGCAGGATTCCGTGGCTTTTTGCGCGTGGCGCGCGATGTCTACAGGTAAGAGAAGACATGTCTGGTCTGATTTTTCGTTAAGTATTTTGCTGTCTTGTCTATGTCTTGTGAAATTTCTAACCCAATCATGTATCTGCCATGTATTTCTGAGGCCCCTGTCTCTCCTACGATTTCGGCATTCGCAACAACGTACCGTAGGACCATGACAATGACAGCGGCCGTGATCTGGAGTCTCTGTTCTGTCCTCGTCCTCCTTTGGGGCCCCCGGTCGATGGTGGTGGTACAAGCCTTTGAAACCGGTTCGGAATTGGGCACCATTGTGGTCTACGGGAGTGCCCTGGATCCGACTGGAATTCGCCTCTTTTCGTTGGGGGCCGATACCAAAGCCACAACCCCATCCTGTTACCTGTCGGTGGACCGTGGCGTGGGGATGCATCGACAAGTCTTTATGCCGTCCTCGTTGTGTCTGGACATGGTCCTGGACGCTGCCCCGAGCGGCGGCAACTCGGGACATGCGCACGGTGTCTTGACCACCATGGAGGCGGACCAGGAACAGGGATATCTGTACGAAATGAATTACGACAATTACGACATGACTCTGGTCCAGCCTCCCCTGCTGACCTTGCCGCAGGGATACTTTCCGGCCTTGCTCGTACCGGATCCGGACAATCAAGAGTTTGTGTATGTGGCCCTCCATCCCACCCACGGCTTTCACAACAATCTCAACCCGAGCAACCTCCTGCAGTCCACCAAGGAGTATCTGGCCCACTTTTCTCATCCTCGTTACACGGGCTTGACCGGCCCGCAGGCCCAGACCTATTCCCCCATGATTCTCAAGTTCAATCGCCAGACCAAGACCACTGAGTGGCAACTCGTCCTGGATACGACCGGTGGCAAGAGTTTGGTCACGGGCATGGGCTTGGTCCCCTCAAACCAGGGCCGGGAATTGGTCGTTTTCGGTTCTACCACGGGCAACGGAATGACGGTCGGCGCCGGTGCCTTGTCCAATGGCCTCGTCTGGAACGGGTACATGACCTGGGTCAATGCCCAACAAGGGACGGTCGATTTGACCGACTATGACAGTGAAACGCACAACAACATTGGCACAATTATTCGATCGCAACGAAACAAGGACGATGTCGTCCTGGGGGTCTGCCTGCAGGGTGACAAGGCCTACGTCGTGGGTACCACGACCGGACAGTTTGAGCTGGATCCTACCAATACGGAGAGCGGAGGCTTTAGCGGGTTTGTCCTCAAAATCGATACGCACGGTCGAGATCCGGCCTGGAAACGGCAATTTCGAGTGGGCGGCGGTGGTGGCGTGCTGGAATTGACCCATTGCGTCGTCCACGAGGACGCAGTCCTGGTGGGTGGGACCATTCAAGGGCCATTGACGGCCACCCGCCAACCACTGCTGGCAGCGCGCAACGGAAACAGTGCCTACACGACGACACCCACCCGGGACATTCTGGTTCTCAAACTAGATACGGGGAGTGGAGCCACGCAATTCATTCGACAAATTGATTCGCAGCGACACGATCAATTGGTCAATATGGAATTGCGGCCTCCTGTCGGTACTGCACCAACGAGCAATGGGGATGTCTTTTTGACTGCCAATGCCTGGGATCAACTCGACGCGGCCACGCACAATGACCTGTACGTTCTCACCATTACTCAAGCGGGGGATCACGACTGGATGAATATGGACTCCGATGTGGATCCCATTACGGGTCTCAAGTTCAGTGCGGACCAAGAAAATGACAATGTTCCCCCCGTCTTGGAAAGTGACGCTCCCGTGGCCGGTACGGAGAATGAGTCATCGTCCGGTCCGGATTCTCCCGGGATTGTTGTCGTAGCCGTTCTCGTTCCGGTTGTCGCTCTCTTGCTCCTCCTCTTCTTCTGCCGTTCCTTCCGGGGTAAAACGGGAGGAAACGGGACATCCAAGGCTGCGGTGGAACGTACCAAAGACGACGACGACGACGAGATTCCAATAG
Organism: Epithemia pelagica; assembly: GCA_946965045.2. Classification (NCBI taxonomy): domain Eukaryota; phylum Bacillariophyta; class Bacillariophyceae; order Surirellales; family Surirellaceae; genus Epithemia; species Epithemia pelagica. Next base: position 3,897,931 of record OX337232.1, on the reverse strand, counting down.
ATGAATTTAACGATGATGTGGAAAGTCTCGCTAGTGAAAATAAGATTCAGTAAGAGTAAGGAAAAAAAGAAATGCGTTGCACGATTGCTTTGTTCCCTGCATAGCAGCCGTAGGACTCTAAATTCATCCGTCGAAGGAGGCACAAGAACCTCTTTGCTCTTTGCCTCCCATGTAATACGACTGCAACACGTGGGGTATCATCACGGATCCATCCGGCCCTGTTTCCTCACCCGAGCGGATGGATGCCGCATCTCATCTGTCCCTTGATCATCTCTACTAACTAGGATCCTTTTGAGATGATACGTACCTGAATCGTTTCACCTTGGATCAAACTTGCTTCTTGCAAGGTTTGGTTCCGCAAGGAATCCAAATTTCGAGGTGGAAAGGAGGCTGCCGCTCGCAATTCCACGTCCATACTATCGTTGCGGCCATCCAGATAGTGCTGACCACAGAGCAGATACAAGACTTGGACAAGTGCACGGTTGGGAAAACGACGGACCAGAACCGGTGACTTTTTGCTGCTGGTCTGGCCCATGAAGCGGAACTGAATTCGACAAGTGTCTGGAGCTCCAATCAGTGGTTCCTCCGGAACTGTCAGATTGGCAAGTTTAGTTTGGCTGCTACTCGTTTGGACCGGTTCTGGTGGTTGCGAAGACAATTGCATTGCTAATTGCAGTTGCTCTTCTTCGGTCAATCCTTCAATGGCCATATTTCATGGAGGAGGACGACGGCACTGTGGACTTGCCATCGAGACGACGCCCTGCGCCCGTGACTGTGGTCCAAGGATCGACTCGAGGTTTGTTAGGTGTCGTAGCAGTATTCGGATTGCTGAAGGATTGTACGAGTTGCTGTTGCGACGAAAAGGCCTGTAGCGCATTGTTGTGGAACTGTGGATGAGCAAATCTGCCATGTTGTGCCACGTACCTCCTCCTATTATAGAAGAAGACGACGACGGTGTGGGAGGAGGATAGTCTCCAATGTGTGGCGGAGGCAATCACTGCGAGGGGGCGGCCACGCAAAACACGGTATATCCACCCGTCGCTCCAGGTTGTGGGGCTTGCGACAATTGCGTCCCCAATTCAAAATGCGAAATGGGCACCGGTCTTTCCAAGGTGGTTGAGTTGAAATTAAAAAAGCGTCCAGCCACTTGCCGAATGGCCATTCAATGATCGGATTTGTGCAACAAAAAGGCCGTCACTTGAGTAGTGTCTTGCAGACCCAAACGGTCTTTCAATACAGAATCGGTTCAATGAGGCAACCAATCTCCTTCGTCGTGACTCAGTTGGTCGTGATGCTGTTGTTGTTGTTGTTGTAGGGCAAAGTATCGATTGAGACACGTCTCGAGTACTTGAATACTGAAATTACCGCGTTCGTCGACATTGACGGACCCTTCTTGGTTCTTGGAGGCCGTAGTTTGTGGTCCATGGTGATTCGACCGATATGAGCTGTTGTGATCGGTCGGACCGTCTGACCGTCAGGTTTTGTGTTCATTTTTACACGAATCACACTTCCCATCAGAATGTTTGTTGGGTCTCTTCAATGACTTTTCCCTTTGGTCTTTTGGGTCATATCTACAAAACAATTGGCCAGCCCACTGTACACAAAACCTTCATGGGTGTCCCAACCCAGTGTTGACGTTTTCGACAAGTCACCCATCTCACTCGAAACTTGATTGACACAATTCATTCCAAGCGAGTGGTCCTTTGTTCATCATTGATTCACTTTGTTGTCGAGAGAGACAATCATATCGCGACACACACACACAAGTCTGTCCGTATGAATACGCTATCTCCGCAGCAAGCGTCCAAAGGAGGTGTGGGCCGGTTGTCGTCTCCTCCCGTGAGTCCGCTCGTGTCGCATCCTCTCTTGATTTCCTCCGAATACGGCGACGAACCACATGTTATTGGTGCCAACCCGTTAAAGACAGATCCCGAATTGAAACAACGGTTGGCCGAATTGCCCGACATTTGTACTCGAAGTGACTTTACGCGATGGCGCAACTCCTTTTTGACACGGTACGAGTTCTTTTTGGCCCAGTCGGGTACCGGACAAGCCGAGCCGGCCTACCATGCCTTTTGCAACGTGTCCAAAAAGTTGTCCACCTTTACCGAGACGGTGCAACAAGATCTACAAGTCACGACCAGTACCGAAGAGATCAATTCGGCCGGCGAACCCGAGTACAATGTCAAAGTCAGCACACGTCGTCGGCTGGTGGAATGGAACAAGCAATTGCAGCAAACCAGCACGGCCTTGACGACTTTGACGCCAGCGACACTGGAATTGGAAAAGCAATACGGATACACAAAGTTCCAGCTCGGAGCCCTTTTGGTCCGTAATGGCTTTGCCGAATACAACCAATTGGCTTCCTGCGAAGAAGCTTGCGAACACGTGCAAAACACCACTTGTCTACCTCACATTGCCGATCGACAAGTTTTGGAATCCATACAGGAGTATCAGACCAAGTTGGCCATTTTCTGTGATATCATGGCGGATCTAGGATTGTATCAGGCCATGCTCAAGTGTCATGAAATCAATCAACTTCCCGAAGAAGAAGAGGAAGAAATTGTCGAACTTGTGGAGGAAGAGGAAGAAGAGGAACGACCCGAGACTCCTCCCCCTCCTCCACCCAAGAAGGAGAAAAAGAAGAAAAAGAAAAAGGAAGAGCCTCCTAGCAAACCCTTTACGTACACTCTCTCGTTTCCTGCCTTGAAGCCACCATCGGGGCCATTTATCCGGTACGTCGAAACGGGTGCCAAAACCGAAGACGAGGTCATCAAGGGTATTCATCCACGTGGTACATTGGAAGCCATGAATAGTCCAACTCGTCGCAAAGGTGCGAATGACTCGGACAGCGATGGAGCAGAGGGAGAAGAAGGGTTTGATCAGGAATGGAACAATGGCACTCAAAATACTGCTGCCAAGGAGAGTTTTGAAGCGGATCTCAAGACGAAAAAGGAACGGGAAGAAGCCGCCTATCGACCGGTTCCGAAAATGAATTTCAAGTTTGACTATCACGGTGGCAAGAATACAGACTCGTGGCGGGTCAAGAATGGCAAGTTACCCCCCTCGTCCAACACTGCCTTCCACAAAAGCAAGGCACAATCGTCCATGAGGCAACAACAACAAGAAGAAGAGAATGATAGTGACGACAGTACAACCAGCTATGACCAAGAGGAAGAGGACCAAGAGAGTGTGGCTTCGTCATCGTCCGATGAAGACTAATAATTGACGTTGGACATTGACCATTGCGACAGTCGGTGATTGCTGTTCCAGACTATTGTCATGGGCATTTCGTGTCAGTGTAAATGCTCTCTTTTTCTCATGACGGAATCTCGATTTAGTTGCTGTACCATAAACCAGAAGGTACTATAGTGTTTGTTCATACATGGCTCATTCACCCATAGCATCGCCCGTTTGGAGATGAAACGAAGCTTAGAGCTAGAGTGGTCAGAAGTATTCTGTTGATGCACTCCTACTAGAAAGCGGAAAAACAGAATCGCAACCGCTATGTATAGTTGCTTAGGCTTGTTTCGACAAGCCATGATTGTACTGGGTTTCAGTCCTTGCGGTCAACGAAACAGGAGCTTGGTTGTTTGTTGTTTGATAGAGTGCTAGATGTGGTAAGGAATGGAAAACTATGCTCCTCTAGAAAAAGGAGGACGCATTGTTTGGTATCTTCGAATATTTCGGGACGGTCAAGATTGAGGGTCCCATGGGCATAAAAGTCGAGACCGATGCAATTGCCGTTTGTGGACAGGCCAACGACACCTCTCGTGACCCTTCCCTTGCGGATCGACGAGTTGCAGAATGGTTGGGATCAGAACGGCTTGCATTTCCGCGACCGACTGTTCCAGATGGACCGTCCGTATAGAATCAAAGTGTATATTGGAAACCCGGAAACCGAGGAAAAAGACATTTGAATGGGACGAGACAGCTAGGACCGAGACATCTGACTTTCCCCAATCCATTCAGAAAGAATGGGGGGATGCGCAACGCCCAAGCTTGCATGCTTGCTTCAGCTTTTATAGAGCGAGAGTGTGTTTTGGGGCGTGACAGACCCCCGCCGCAGAGTAAAACACGGTGTGGTTTCGTGCCACCCGAGAGATGAGAGTCGAAAGCGGAAACGGCCAAGGATATTGCTTCTTTGTTTTCTATTGACAGCTCTCCAGTGGAGTATTTTCCATCCAATTTCGATCTTGGAGGAGCTGTTGGCGGTCAGCGTTCCGTTGGTTGTAGTTTGGACCTTTCAAAAACCGCAAGGAATACCACCGAATCTGCACCGCTGTCTCTAGACTTCGTTGGAGTTGTTCGGAAAAGAGAGAAACAGGACACGCACACCATGGTTCGCGCAATTTTGACCAACCCGCTGGATCAAGATCCGGTGCTCAAGGATTTACTGCGCAAGTTGGATTTGATTGAAACGCGCCGGGGCTTTGCCAAATGGAAAAAGCACTTTTTGCAACAATTTGAATCTCATTTGGAAGGAGTCAGCATCACCAAAGCTGGTCAAAAGTATCACGCCTTTGCACGACGCCTCGATCGGTTGGTCTTGCTGCTCAAGGCACTGGAACGACTCATTTCGGCCGGAGACTTGTCCACCACCAAAGTGCCTGTGAAATCACGACAATCGCTGGGTGAATTGCAAAAGCAATTGACGGGCATGATTCAACATACGCAGGCGTTGATTCCAGGAACGCTTGAGCAAGAAAATGCCGCTGGCTATACCAAATTTGATATGGGGGCCGTCTTGGTCCGCGATGGCTTTGTCGAATACGATCGTTTGTGTTTGTGTCGCGATGTCTTGCACCACATGACGGATGCCTTGTTGCGAGAAGTGGCCGATCGGCAATTATTGGAAGAAATGGAGCGTTATGAACAGCATTTGGAAGCCTTCTGTGGAATTATGGGCAATGATCTGGGTTTGCATGGAGCCATGCTCAAATGCCGTGATATATTGCGATCAGACGATGAAGAATTTTATCAATACGAAAATGAAAATGGTGTTGTGGTAACCATTTCCTCATCGAAGCATTCCTTTCCTAGTGAATACGACGAGGAAGATGAGGACGAAGAAGACGATTTTGATGATGATGAGGACGACGACGAAGAGCACGACGAACACGACGGTTACGAGGACTACCAACAACAACAGCCTCTTGTGGAGCACTATCAGGACGATTCATCGTCCTCCAATGTCGTTTCTCTCTGTGGAATGGTCATTCCGCTTCGGCTGACGAAATTCAAAAACAAGGGAGGTAGTAACACGAGTTGCTACGATGATCTGTCGGACAATGTATCGGAATTGTCGGACGATTCTGGAGGATCCTGGTATTGGTCATTGACCGTTCCAGCACCACCCAAACAACGAACCGACAACAAACTCAACAACAACACTACCAACTCTAGTGCAATACCACCGCCGCCCTTGACCCAACAGCAAGAATCACCGTCATCGACCAAACGAGAAGGGATGCACCGTCTTCAAGGTCCAAAAGACCTTCCAGGCCCTCCACCACCCGATCTGCAAGACAACCAAGAAGACGAGGACGAAGATGACCAAGATGAAGAGGAAGAAGGGGAGGAGCTTATACTTCGAGACACGAGTACTACCACAAGCACGTTGACATATACCAATGCTACAAATCTGACAGGTAGTATCATGAGCAATGAAGATCCAGATGACGAGGAAAATGATGACCATGTATTACATCAATATGATCAAGAGAAGCGTGAGACCGAGACTGCTCCCTCCACCCCCAAGAAAGATGAGGAGGCTGACAAAAAGAAGAAAAAGAAACGAGATTCCCCCAAGACTCCTCAACGAACGGCGTCAGATCTCACAGCCATACCCCGTCGGTCTCCTAGTAAATACTACCAACGAACCATTATTCCAGCACCGCCCGCCAAATTTCCCGAATTTCCAGCTCGCCAACCCCCGCAACCAGTGCCGGATGCTGCTCCGACGCAACAGCTCAAATGGACACTCAATGACTACTATCACGGAGGACATCGGGCTACACCAGATTGGAGAATCGCCAAGGAGGAACGAAAACAATTGGATAGTAAGAACAGCAGCCCAAAGAAAAAGTCTAATGACAGCGAGACAGCGTCACCCTCTCGTGCAAGCGCTGCCGCTGTGCCCATGTCGCCCGCCCCTGCGTCTCCGACGAGACGAGCCAGACGACAAGAAGAGGATACCACTGAAGGATTGGACTCGCCACGACAAAAAGCCGAGCACTACCAGTATAGCAAAGATGACGACTTGTCAACGGTTGCCTCCAAGACTGGCAGCAAGAAGATTGTCCTCAAGGCTCGGTTGCGGAAAAAGAATAATGATCCATCGTCACCTGGGAGTGTGGGGAGTGCCAACAATGTCATCATGAATGGCAGTGGTCATAGCGGAAGTTTGGATGATATCAGTGATGATCGAGTCATTATCCGTCGGAGAAACAAGAGCAACAATGACGGTACCGAGCCGTCGCCCAATGGCGACGAAACAGACGCGAGTTCCAAAGGCTCCATATCTTCAACACGAAGTCATGGTGCTGGATCCGACGATCTCGATGTGATCCAACATAGACGTACACCCAAAACAAGTTCCAACATGGCCAGCCCAACTTCACCAAACGGCAAAATGCGAGCGGCGCGACGGGCCAGCAAATCTTCGGAAATGCGACGCATGGCACGACGAGCCTTGCGGCGTCGAGGTGAAGACGATGACGGTTCCAGTTCTGGTGGTTCCTACCGCCGTCGTCGATCGTCCTCGAGACGACGGAGAAGACGCCGTTCCTCCATTGCAGGAACGGGAGGGAGCATTGCGAGTGTGAATTCGAATTCCTCGTCCACCAACAGCAAGAAGGTGGATCCGTTGCACAATTTGTTGTTCAAGAATTCTGGTCATCAGAACAGGAACGGAAATCCAAAGCCAAGTCTGATGCATTCCTCCAGCGATAGTGGTGATCTTGATGACGACCGTGGTGCGAGAAGAACGAGGCGAAACAGCGTCTCGGCCGACTTTTCTGTAGACCACAGACCGGAGCATCGAAACCGAGAACTGCAACGGCAACAACATCATGATCAACACTCGGAACAATCATCGACGACCACACAAAAGAGCAAAACTAGCAGTAGTCAAACGAGCAGTGCTAGTAGCAAGGACGAGGAAGACGATGACGATGTGAATGGAGGCGGCGATGAGTCGGAACGTCGCAAGCTCTGTTATTCCTGGTATGGACGATTGGGACATCCTAGTCGTGACGCGTTCAAGCGACGAGTGCGCGCTAGTGAAGGAGATATGGGTGGTTTGCGAGAACAGGATGTGGATTTGTTGCCTTGGATTCACAGCGGTGCACGTATCAATGTAGGTGCCATGACAAAACTTTTTACTCAATAATAAAGCCAAAGATAGAAGCGTGCCTAAAATGAGACATATTATGTATATACACCCACACTGATATGCATGTGGTATCGTCCTATTGGACAATATGCATTCCCGACAAAGGGTACTCTGGCAGAAGCGTGCATCCGTACCTATTGTCGAAACGACTACCCCACGTTTGCTCAGCAGGTTAGGACGCCTTTATGGGTTAGTTGTTCATTGCAATCAATGATACGACGGGGAGACATCATGGTACTAGCCTTAAACGACTCCTATAGGTTCAATATCCCAAACGGGCATTCATGTTTCCTACGTGAAAACGGAGCTATCGTAGTCTCAGTCTACTTTCCCTTCCGCGGAGGTTCTATGTTCTATTGTCTATCATGCTACGTAGCTAGCACCAGGATGACAAGTTCCTCATTGGACGCTACGCTTACACGGTTGTGTAGTTAGTTCGATTCGTTCTGTCGAAAGAATGTAGTTTCTTTCACAAATTGAGAAACTTGTGTGTGTTTTTGCCTCACCAAACGTCTTGTTTCGCTTCACCCACGGAAACGACTCTACACTCTACATGGAAAGACCGTGTCGCCCTATCGCAGGTCCCGTCGAATAGGAGGCGCATCTATCAAGCACACACACTCATGTCTGGAGCGTATGATCCGTCCGCATCCCAAGTCCATTGGTATTATTCTTTTTTCGTGTTGGATTCTCCTGTCCATTCCTGTAACACCGGCCTTGATTTCTGTTGTGGTTGTGGCTCCCATCTTCCGATCGTCTTTCTCGGCATGCACCGTTTGGATGTTTTGGTTATGAGGACAGAAAGCCCAATCGTGAAATGTCCCTTCCCGTATCTGTGGTCCGACCAACCACATATCGGATCAAAAGATCGAATCGATACCATCACAGAGAAATAAAAGAGTATAGAAGTGTGATTGTAGGTGTCCACCCAGCATCTGATTGTTCAGTCCCGAGATATCCCCCAGAGATATTCTGACGGAGGTGCGCCGATTAAATCAGATGATAGCTTTAATGACCATTTCGACAAGGCTTTTGCTAGAAATGTCGAAGAAAGTGATTGCATTCTCCCCCAGATTAAATCAGATGATAGATGATAGCTTTAATGACCATTTCGACAAGGCTTTTGCTAGAAATGTCGAAGAAAGTGATTGCATTCTCCCCCAGATTAAATCAGATGATAGATGATAGCTTTAACGCCATACGTAAGGGAGCAGTATATATACTGATCCCATAAATTCGAGCAGTATATACACTCCTCCCATAACTTTGAAGACATCTACTAATTGGAATATAGACGTCATTGTCTTTTTCACTTGTAATTCTAATAGTTTGTGGAATTTTGAACATTTTCATATATCATAGTCTACACTGATTTTTAAATTATAACAGTCGTTTCGTGTATCAAAACTTGGATGATTTTTGTGATTTTCTCTTCCCATCGACCATGGCCCAACTTTGAGCAGTACGCACACACTCAATATCCAACAGCAAATGTCAAGACCTTCCATTCTGGTGTAAAATAATATGAACTATAGGACTTTGTCTTTATTTGTGATTTGACAGCACCTCTGTTGAGCATTCGGCAATTCCCTCTCTCAGACCATGTTTTTGCCTGCTTCACAGCATTGACCCTTTTTCGACACATTGAACCTTTCCTTGGTCAACTTTCGCCTCCACATACCATCTGTCTTGATCAATTGACTTTCCTTCATCCATTCTGACCTGGTTTGGCATCATTGGAAGATGATCCATGCCATTTTCATTGTCCGCCCTCATTGTCTCTCATGGTCATCGCGGATGGCCGCTCAAGTTCGAGAAAAGCGACTAAAATGACAAAAAATTCTCACTATGAATAAATTTGTACTCGAAATTAAAACTGGGAGTTTTCAAACCGTGTTAAGATGGGAGTAGTTTATGGGAGTCAAAGCACTGATCCCATATTTTTTATGGGAGTAGTTTATTTTCTACTCCGTTACCCTTAAAACCCGTTCCTTACGTATGGCGTTAATGACCATTTCGACAAGGCTTTTGCAAGAAATGTCGAAGAAAGTCATTGCATTCTCCCCCAGAGATATTCTGACATTCTGACAGAGGTGCGCCAATTAAATAAGTTGGTAGCTTTAATGACCATTTCGACAAGGCTTTTGCTAGGAATGTCGAAGAAAGTCATTGCATTCTCCCCCACGGCTATTGTTCATCGAGTGGGGGCATTAGTTTTGTGACATTTTTCGGAGAAACCTCAATCTTGGGGGTCTGGTGCCATGGAGATGGATCTGATGGATTTCGCCTTCAAGACTCGCTTTCACCCCATTTGGAACAATATTTCGGGGCGAAATTACGTCATAAATTTGAATCTGAACTTGTTTTACGTTGAATAGCACGGATATAAAATATGTGGGATCTTTTGAAAGGGGATGAACATGAGAAAAGCGAGTTCCTCTGTGCAGTATCATTACTATGGACATCTTTGTAGGAATTTGCTTTCTTAAGCGCTTCTGACGTGTTTCTGATGTTGGCTGTCTTTCTTGACTTATGGCAATATATTGAAATGGAACTGACCTGCAACATTATTTAGAAGAATCGAACAGGAGATAGGCCTATTTTATGAGTTGAGGTTGCCAAGACGCATATGATTCGTATCGACCGTAAGGCTTGTCCTTTACAACCATTCGGAACTCGATTCGACTTGTACGCGAGACTACGACTACCAATCGGTCCAATACCGAATATAGATAGTACACCTCAATCCTTTTTGGCCTGTGGAGGACTCGTTTGCGTTGGTCCCCGATTTGCGATGGCACGGTGGTCGTACTTTGGATGATCTGGTAGGGAGTGTTTAGCCGCGGGGCCATTGAAGAGGAGGCGGGAGGCCGTTCGTGACTCCTCATTCCCTGCGCCTTCTCTCCGCGGTGGTGTGCGGTTGTTTGGATCATCTCTCATCTCTCTCTAGAACCGTTTTGGCAACCACCACCACCAGCAACAACAACAACAACAATAGCAAAGTTGTGGAGGAAGACTACCATTGCTTCCTTTTGTCTCTTGGCTTGAATAGAGACTACCGTAGGCTTGGAGTGATACATTCACAAACGCCAACACAAACAACAAACAACAACAAGTCTCTGTGGGAGAAGTGTGCAACCACCAGATTGTTGTGGTTCTTGACACTGGCATCCATTTTCCATTGCTTGATCGTACTTTTGGCTTGTGCTGCTCTTCTCCAGTCATTCACAACACACTCAGTATCATCACTATACTCGACAACCATTATCATGAGACAAGACATGCCCAGTGTGACCCTGTTGGTACCACCACCACAGTCCAATTATCATCCTTCATCTCGTATGGAGGATGCGCCATTGTCTTCCTCCTTTTCCGATGATGTCTCCCTCTCTTCAACCTTTACCGCCGATGCCGGTTTGACCCAAAAACCAAAGGTGCATCATCCATCATCTTCCAATGCTCATCGTTACTACTCGCGACGAGCTGAACGAGCGACCGAAACCAGTGTCATTCTGCCACCACCCGAAACGGCAGTCCTTGGTTCCTCTTCTTCATCTGCGCATGTGCCACAACAAACGCAGTTCCCACAACAACAACAGACTTGTGGATTGCCAGCACCGCGTGCGGTTTCACCACAACATGAACAAGAAAGTCCCGATGCCGAAGCGACATCATCACCATCATTATCAGGGGGATCTGTTGTTGTTCCCGTGGGACGGCAAACTACCAAGAGCAAGAGCTTGTTTCGTCCGCATGGAGCTCAGCGAGTCATGTTTGATTTGTCGCGGAATCAATATGCTCCCCAACAACCATCACCATCATCATCCGGGGCGGCTCTCTCTGTGAATACGACTACAGACACTACGATGCGGGATGATTCCGTATTGTACGATGTCGAGTCGCGATGGTACAATGGGGAGGACTACAAGCGATTCAAGTACAATGTCATTAAAACAGTCAAATCGGTCCTCAAGGCGCAAGATCGTCGTGCGCGCGATGCCACCCGCAAACCCTTTTCCTACACGGCCTTGATTGAACCTCTGTACGATACCTGCTTTGCCATGGAACTGGAACAAGTCGTGTATTTGCCCCGCGATCAAAGCATTTTGACCCCGCACGAACAAGCCACTTTGTTGCGTCTCTATCGCACCTCGCTCGATACCGAATGTGTCTTGGGCCTCGAACGACTCCTCGTGACCAAGATTGGCAAGGATCGATCGGAATTGCGAGCCTCTCTCATGCATACCCTTCAAGATTTGCAACATCACTTTTTTGATCAGCAACAGCAGCAACAAGAGCAAGAGACTGGCAGCCGTCGGCCGTCTCACAGTCGCAAACCACGACGAGTGAATTTGGACGATCCGCACTGCCACATGTTGGCCGAAAACATGTGTCAAATTTCCCTCGAAGTGAGTCGTCCCTCGCGATTGTTTGCCCGCTATTTGGCAGCCACCATGGAACATTCCGTCGTGGCCGAACGAGCCGCCGAAGCACGGGCGGCTGGCGCGGGTTCGCACCAAGACCATCGAGACCACAAGAACCAAACTGTGACTCCACCACCATCATCATCACGAGGATCCAGTTCCAGTGCGGGTGCCCGACGAAATTCTCATTAACCACAAAGGACAAGTGTGTGTTGTCGTACATCTCATCTCTCAAGACGATCCTGGCATTCGGCCAGTGGGAATGATTCCTACGGCTGTGCCGTGCCGTGTTCCGGACAAGGGGCCACACACACACAAGACACAAGACCACAATCGTTGTGTATAGCCTGCAGCGTACGGTTTCCACAAGAACACAACGACGACAAGGGCACAACCATTCTTGTGTACAGATGTTGATCCTTGTTGCATTCGGGAGTGGTGAACCGCGCCGTACGTGTGCGAGTGAATCGTGCCTCGTCTTGAGTTCCATGTTGGTTCCAAGTTCCAAGACTCTCTCTGGCCACGAACTTTCAAGATTTGTGCTCTGTATAGAGCTACCCTTCTTCTACCCTCGTTTGTTGGACTTGACAATCTCATTTGGTGCGACGACAGCGCACTACCAAGATTGATTCTCAAGATGAGTCCCAAGCTGTGAATCCATCAGTTCCTTTTTTCTCGTGTTTCGTGGGTAGAGCAAGTTCAGTTTCTTCATATCTCACCAGTATTGCAATGATCATGATGATCATATCATGATGATGATGATGAATTCATCGTCATCCATAGTCTTCTATCTGTGTTTTTTCTGTGGGGGGTTTTATACGTATATAAAGTATTACTATAAGAAGGCTCTATTCTTTGTAACAAGAGTTGTTGGGGGATATAGCAGTAACCTGGGTTCTTGCAATACTCCCATGAAGGATGAATGAAACTCTCGTGCATGGTTTGGTAGGAGGAGCTTTGATGGCTATATGGAAGAGTAGCTCCGTAGCTATTAGGGTAGTGAGATTCGTAGCAGTCGCGCGTGCGGTGGGGCACAGCTTTTGGGGAAAATTCCGGTCGCGCAAACATTGCTGGACGGAGATGGCAAACGTGGACATGAAGCTCACGCGCACTGCCACTCATATACTCAAAACGTCTCGTCAAATGAATGCACCATGAGCATGACGCTGCAAGAACAAGCATGGCAGTCGGGCCTTGTCCTTTTCGACGAGACAGAAGAGTGGAATGAAAATGACTGGCCTCCCCTTAAGGGTGGATGGCGTTCGTTTCATACATCGGTCGTACTAAATCATACCGATAAGGATAACGATAGCAACAACTGGGGGCAGACGGTCGTCGTGTTGGGAGGATATAAACAAGACCAAGCTGCCACCAATTCCGTTCTTGTAATGAATGTGGAGGGACAGAACAAGCAGTGGCGAGAAGGGCCACCCATGAACCAGAAACGTTACGAACATGCCGCTGTAAAGTGCAATGGAGCAGTCTACGTAATGGGAGGATACAATAGAGTACGAGGATATTTGGATTGTATCGAACAAATTGATGCCAACGATTTGCTGCAATCAACTTTAACAGCAAGCAACAAACATGAGAGGCATTGGACGACATTAAACTGTCGTTTATCAACGGGACGTGGATGTTGTGCTGTTGCGGTTCACAACCGATACATTATTGTTGTGGGTGGCTATTACAACGATCGCTGTTTGTCGTCGGTGGATATTATTGATGCCAGTAACCATACTGTCATTGCAGGACCATCCATGGCTGTTCCTCGACAATTATGTTCCAGTGCGGTCGTTAGTCACCACATCTTTGTCGTTGGAGGTTGGAGGCGAAAACGAGCATGGCGATCTTGACTCGGTCGAGTATTTGGACTACGCAACACCCTGTGACAATGATCAGGCAAAAAGCAAGACTGGCTCGAGATTCATTTCCTTCTCACCCACCTGGACCACTCATTCGGAGTTGAGGCTTTTCGATGCACGAAGGCCTTGTGCAATGGTTGCCATGGGATCTTGTCTGGTTGTGGCCGGAGGAACCCGTCAAACCCTCGAAGTCTTGGACACGCACCGCAACCGCGTTTGGAATCTCCCACCGTTAGATAATCAACGCAATGGCTGCAGTATGGTGACTGTTGCCAATCAGGTTGCCGTGATTGGTGGATGGCGCAATCCTACCTGTGCGACAATGCCACTAATGGACAAGAATACATGGTGCTTTCGTCGACTCTGTGAGCAGAAGCCCAGCGGATGGTATCATTCAGTGGAAGGAATGGGTATCGGAGATGCTGATATCTCTCCATTCTCCATCTCGGCATCAGCTTCAAAACGAGCAAGGCCCAATACGGTCCATGGTGACAAACGGAAGGATCAAGCCTAGCCATTTATTTCTCTATTGGATGACTTGTTTTCTACGTTTGATTGCAATCCTGGAACCTAGTAGGTAGGTACTCAAAAGTAGAAAGAACATGTTGCAAGATAGAACGTGTTCATTTTTGTCAAAAGGCGTGGAAGGAACAACCAAATTTTGGTGTCTCTACAAGTGGTAATACCACCAGCATGGTTGTGTGGCCGTAAGACAAGAATGTGGGGCTTTTGTGGTGGCATCATGGCACTTTGTAGGACACAGAGTCATTGTCCATGGATCGGTAGCTATGGCAGGGATACCGAAATCCAACAGTGGTGCATTCCAGAAAGGGAGAGTCTCGCATAGGTGTCGTAGTCTACCAAGATTGATTCTCACAGTCCACTCGGCGGCTTTTTCTTGTGTTCCGTGGGTAAAGCAAGTTCAATTTCTTCATATCTTACCAGTATCGCGATGATCATGATGATCATATCATGATGATGATGAATTCATCGTCATCCATAGTCTTCTATCTGTGTTTTTTCTGTGGGGGGTTTTATTCGTATATAGGTATTCACTATAAGAAGGCTCTATTCTTTGTGACAAGAGGTGTTCTTCGATGTAGGAGTAACTTTGTTGTTGCGATAGGTAGTCCCATGGTCATGGATGAATGAAACTTGTTCAAGGTAGGAGGAGCTTTGATAGGGAGCAGCTTTCATCGCTATGGAAGAGCGCTCTGTAGCTATTTGGTAGCTAGATTAGCATAGCAGAGGTAGCGTTTTGTCCTGGTCCGCGCGCGATCGCCAATGTTCCGATCGCACAAACATTGATGGACAGATATATGACAAACGTGGACGGCGAGAGATCTTTTGGATCTTTTCTCGAGAGACGTGTATGAGCGCGAGTGACATTCATTGCGAGCATCAACTTGCAGCTCACAAACACGCCATGAGCATGTTCACAGCAAGTCGAACAAACAGAGAAGTCCATCCTGTCGCCACAAAAGATAGAAAGAGATAGCATGTCTTCATCGGACAACCAAGAGTCGACAAATGCCACTGGTGGAAGTGGTGCGAAGAGTACGGCAAAGCGTGATGCGTTGCGGACCAACGAACTCCGAGTCCAAAAACTGTGGGAGGAGCAAGGCGCCTTTGAAGCGGACCCCGATACCAGCAAGGAGCCATTTATGGTCACGTTTCCGTATCCTTATTCCAATGGAAATTTGCACATTGGTCATGCGTTTTCCTTGACAAAAGCCGTATTTCGAGCGCAGTTTGAACGTCACATGGGCAAGAATGTGCTGTTCCCTTTTGCATTTCATTGCACCGGCATGCCAATTCAAGCAGTGAGTGAAACGAGATGTTTTTTGCTGGGTGCCAACGATGTTTAAAGTGACGTTGCGTGTCTCCCGCTCTCTCGTTCTCACCGTTTTCATGATCTGAATAGGCTGCTAATAAGCTGAAAACTGAGATTGAGACATATGGTTGTCCACCAAAATTTCCCGAAGATGATCCTGAACTAAGAGCCAAGATGGAGGCGAAGACGTTGGCAGCTGCAGAAGAAGCTGCAAAGAAGCTAGCAGCAGGTGAAAAAAAGGCCAAGGGCGGTAAAACGAAGCTTGTCCAAAAGACAGGGAAGGGTATAGTAAGGCAATGGAATATTCTCAAGAAAATGGTCCCCGAGGATGAAATTCCTTCGTTTCAAGACGCTCTTCATTGGCTGTCTTATTTTCCTCCGATTGGTGTTGATCATTTGAAAGACTTTGGAGCTGGTATCGATTGGAGAAGATCCTTCATCACGACGTTTGTGAACCCTTACTACGATGCTTTTATTCGTTGGCAATTTGAAGTCCTAAAGGAGAAAGAGAAAGTTTTGTTTGGCAAACGTAATAATGTGTACTCGTTGGTAGATGGACAAGTCTGTGCCGATCACGACAGGTCCGAAGGTGAGGGAGTTGGTCCGCAAGAGTATGTCTTGATCAAGTTGCAGGTGCTCCCTCCGGACCATGGACAAGAGCGCCATGTCAAAATGCAAAAGTTGTTGGATGAAAAGGCGGGTGGTCGACCGGTCTTTCTTGTTCCAGCCACCTTGCGGCCTGAAACCATGTATGGTCAAACCAATTGCTTTGTGTTACCGGAAGGAGAGTACGGTGCCTATGTCATTGACGCGACGAATGAAGTTTTTATTATGAGTGCTCGGTCGGCTCGGGGCTTGTCATGTCAAGTGTTGAAGGGCAATGACTACTTTACCAAGGAATTTGGTAAAATCGAATGCCTTGAAACTTTTATGGGTAATGAACTTCTGGGGTTGCCTCTAAAAGCTCCGTTGGCCACGTATGAAAAGGTTTACACGCTGCCCTTGTTGACCATCAGTATGAATAAAGGAACTGGAGTCGTTACCTCAGTTCCTAGTGATGCACCGGATGACTATGTTTCCCTTAAAGCCTTGCAAGATAAGCCCGACTTTCGAGCCAAATATGGCATTACGGACGATATGGTGATGCCTTTTCAAGTCGTTCCCATTATCTCAATCTCAGGGTATGGAGAAGCTTCTGCTGTCTTTATGTGCGAAAAGCTCAAAATCAAGTCACCAAATGACAAGGCGAAATTGACAGAGGCCAAAGACGAAACATACTTGAAAGGATTCACAATCGGTGTCATGTCCTGTGGCCCACATGATGGTAAAAAAGTCAGCGAGGCCAAACCAGTCATCAAACAAGAAATGATCGACGCTGGACAGGCGTGTTTGTACTTTGAACCAGAGTCCAAGGTTGTTTCGCGTACCCATGATGAGTGCGTTGTTGGTAAGTTCGACGAACTAGATTCGCGATGTCCTTCACAATTCGTGAAATCTAACCACTGCTCCCTTTCCCTTGTCAAACTTTGTTGTGACAGCCGCCACCGACCAATGGTATTTGGCGTACGGGGAAGAATCGTGGTCACGTGTGGTCAGAACCCATGTCATGGAAAGTGGTAACTTTGATGCCTATGATCCCAATGCCTTGAAAAGATATGACTACTCTATTGGGTGGTTAAAAGAATGGGCCTGCACCCGTCAGTTTGGACTTGGAACCTTTTTACCATGGGATACCGCATGGGTCATTGAAAGTTTGTCGGACAGTACCATCTATATGGCATATTATACCATTTCCCACATTTTGCAAGGGCCAGATAATTTAAAAGGTGACAAGTCGAAATCACCAGGGCAGATTGATCCTGCTGACTTGACCAAGGACGTGTTTAACTACATTTATCGAAAGGGATTCTCGGTTCCCCCGGACTGTAACATCCCAGTGGAAACCCTGAACCGGATGCGGGACGAGTTTCGATACTGGTACCCCATGGCATTGCGAGTGAGTGCCAAGGATTTGATCCCGAATCACTTGACAATGGCGTTGTTCCATCACGCTGCTATTTGGGAAGATGAACCCGAGCTATGGCCGCGTGGATATTACTGCAATGGACACGTCCTGGTCAATGCCGAGAAGATGAGTAAAGCAAAGGGAAACTTTCTGACTATGAAGGAGACGTGCGACAAGTACGGATCCGATGCTACTCGGTTTGCCTGTGCCGATGCCGGGGATTCTCTGGACGATGCCAATTTCTGTCTGGAACAAGCCGATTCGGCCGTCTTGACGTTGGTTACCGAAGAAGCCTGGATCAGCGAAACGGTTGCTGCAATGGAACAGATGCGAGACGGCAAAGACATGAATGTGATGGACCAGATTTTGATGAACCAAGTCAATCGTTCGATTGACGGTGCAAAAACGAATTTTGCCTCGATGCAGTTCAAGACTGGTATCAAGTTGGGTTGGTTTGACATGTTGAATGCCCGGAACGAGTACAGAGCGTGGTTAGCTGCCAGTGACATTTCTATGCACAAGAAAGTCATTCGACGCTGGATGGAGGCTATTGTGATCATGATCTGCCCTGTTTGTCCTCATTGGTCGGAAAAGATTTGGACGAACATTCTTGGGAATGAGGGATTGGCAGTCAAAGCTCCGTGGCCGAAACAAGAGCCAGAAGATAAGATGCTGACGAGAAAAGCCATGTTCCTAAGAAGCGCCCTGAAGGGGTTCCGAGCTCAAGCAGGGAAGGCGAAAAAAGGTTGGAAGACAGTTTCCATTGTCGTTTCGGACACTTACCCCCAATGGAAAGTTGATGTTTTGACGTGGCTTCAATCGCAGTACAAGGATGGCAAGTTCTCATGTACGATACTGAAAGATATGAAGAACTGGACTGGGCAGCATTTCACAGACAAGAAGCTGATCAAGTTGGCTATGCAGTTTGGTAATTTTATCATGACGGAAGTCCAAGATGTTGGTGAAGCGGCAATGGATGTTCAAGTGCCGTTTGACCAAGAAGAAATTCTGACGCAAAATGTCAAGTACATCCAATCCCAGTTGAGCAATGTGAGTGAGATAGATATCATCAAGGCGGGAGGCGAGAATGCTGCGTCAAAGGAACTTCCCGACAGGATTGTTGAGAATGTCACACCGGGAAAACCGTCATTGTGGTTTCGGTAGGCATGATATATGTCGGTACTGTTTTCAATAACAACCTTCAACGTATGCTGCGCAGTAGAGATGTTAAATGATGTCAATAAAGAGACTTAATATATGTTGGTATTGGACAATGTGTCGATGTCGATTGGGACCATGGACCACATATATCCCAATTCTGTTCCCCTTAGATAGCGGAAGGGTGAGCCACCTGGTCTTGAATGAGTAGTTAGTGTTTGCAATCGGGTACACTACTCACCCCAAAGAGGCGTCGTCTCAAAATCGGCGATTTTCCGCCATTGACATGAAAACTCACAACAACCACCACGCAACCACTACGAGATCATCCTTGTTGTTGCTTCCCACCCTTCCGCCATGGACCGTTTCTTGTATCACAAGTATCACAATGAGCGATAGCCCCATGAATAATGAATGAAACTCTCGTGAAAGGTAGGAGTAGCTTTGGTAGGAGTAGCTTTGATAGCTCTATGGAAGAGCCCTCCGTAGCTATTCGTAGTGAGATTCGCATAGCAGAGGTAGCGTTTTTGGTCGAGGTCCGCGCGCCATCATCGCCAATCACACGCCGCGGCAGGCGACGAGTCGTGTGTGTCCCTGGTGTGTGGGGCGAGGTGCGGAGTGCGGAGTCAACCAAAGCAACATAATAGATGGCCAAACTCTTTCCAATGTCGACCTCTCGACCGACGCACACCACCGACCCAAAACGATCCCAGCAATGGTTCTTGAGGAGGGGGGAGTTCTTCGACAATCGGGGGCGGATCTTCAGACTCGAGGGGGAAAATCGGGGGTCCTTCTTCTTCTTCTTCTTCAGCGATCGCGGGAGCGGGAGCTTCTTCAGGTTCAGGTTCAACAAGCTGCTCTGCAATCGAAGGCAAAGAAGCAAAGGAGCGGTAAGAAGCTTTGTACTTCTTCCTAACAGTACTGTATTTTAACAGTAGATCGAACGACACCGACACCGGGGATTGCCTCGGCGTCGGAACAGGCACAAAGCTGCAAGCATTGGTCTTGCGACGTTTGTTTTTGTTCACAAACTCGAAGCCGCGACCGCGCTTGCGCTTCATGCGACTACATTCACACACGAATGGTGGAGAGTTCACAAGGTCAGCACAACACGTAAAGATAACAATACGCATAATAACGATAACAGATAGACTTTTTGTTTTTTTTTGTTTTTGGTTTTGGTTTTGGTTTGGCAGCAATTTGATTTTCAGATCAGAGGGTTTTTGGTTTTGTGTGAGCACTCGGCCGAAGGACACTTTTGCTTCGCCTACGAGACCAGCCAAAAAGTAGAGTAGACAATGCCGGTTTGCGTGTGTCGGCCGTCGGCACGGCAATGGAGGTGCGGCGAGTCGGCGCTTGACGAAAGCAACCAACAATCCACCAAGACGAGGACTACGGATACACACACAGCCGACCCTGTGCCACCAACAACGGCTACAACAGGATACGTCGAGTCTCCGTCCTCTTGCCGTTGCGTCTTTATCGAGCAATGGAATCCAACGTATGAGGGTGAGAGATTCTACACTAGAACCAAAACAAGCTCTCTTTGATCAACGGCTCTGTGAAGACGCAGATGGCGTTGTCGTCCGAGAAATCAATCCATACGGAAAAGCCAATCTACGCTACGGATATGTCCAATGCGTCCATATGAACGAACTTAACGACGCACGCAGCTCCAAGCGCAGGTTGTCGAGTCGATGTTCCCTTGCAGGGTCTTTGCTTTTGTTGTGAGGTTGGTTGGTGCGACGTTAGAGACGACAATGGCAATCTTGGGTGCCATACATATCCTCATGTGACATGACGAAGTGGCCTTGGATATCAATGCCAATCAAGTGGGATGGGCCCGATTGTCGTCCACGCAACAACAACAAGAAGAAGCATCCAAGAAGAAACCAAAGTGGTTCCATCCATTCTACTATAGGAAGACAGGTCGTCTATTAACACCATAATTAGCTACACACAACTACATATATATTTCTTCCTAGGGCTGACCGCAAAGAGGAAACTGACGACCACTCCATCCATCAGATACAACAGCCAATGAAAGGATCATTGACAGTAATCTCGCTCTTTTTCAACCAAAAGGGATTTGTCCTTCTCTCTCAACATCTTAATCAACGAGAGACTCTCGTTCGTATCCTCTCAGCCACAACAGATAACAACTTGCGTTGCAATCGCCGATCTTGGCAAGACAACACGAGCATGAGACTACACATGTGCGTCGTCTTGACAATCTTTTGGCAATCCTTGTACCCTTCTTCTTCTTGTTGTTGTGTTGTTGTTAGTCTTCAAAGCCAATTTCCTTCCAATTGACATTTACCCAGTCAATGTCGACGCGCTTGCATTGTTCGACGGGGTTTCGTTCAATTTCGGATTGAATGCCCAGTCGTCGTCGCGCCACCCCACTGCACGTGACAAAGGCGGGTCCGGACATTTTTTCATCGCAAAACAGGCATTGATTCAACCATCCCTGATCGCCGGCACCGGGGACATTGTTGTCTGTCATGAATCCACTAAACAGTGTCCGCATACACGTGGACAAACACTTTTCAGCAGTATTGTCCATGTTGTCGGCCCAACATTCCGTACAGGGTCGAGTGAATCCAATTCGATCTTCGAGGCAATCCACCAAGTCGTCATAGGTTCCCAAAAACACTTTTGGTCCACACTTTTTGGCAGTCTTGGCAATGGTCTTGCGGGTTTCGACATAGGTTTGAATATCGTGCGGGTTGGAGCAATATCCACACTTGCCACAATGGGCAATGGTCCAATTTTGAGCCTTGGCCGCTTCTTGATTGACAAAGCTTTGAAATTCCTCCCCCTTGGGGTCGAGTGGATTAAAGGCACAGACCCAATTGGTGGTAAAATAGGGCGTCGTGTCGGGCTTTTTGGCAGCGGCCGTATTTTCCGACCGCGATCCAATCAACATGTAGACAAAGAGGGCGTAAATGACAAAGCCCAAGCCCAAGATGGTTCGGAAGGACCAAAACATCCATCGTTCCTTGCGGCTGCGTGGCTCAATCCGATAATCGCAACAACACTTTTGACACCAGCCACGGGTATCTTCCAAATCGCTCCAATCCAATTCGGCATCCTCATGGTCTCCAGAGGGCGTGGCGTCATAGAGGGCCGCCAAGTCACTTTGGTCTTGTTGTTCCAATTCTCGACTGTGTTCGGCGGCCAATAGCGAATTTTCTTCATCGTCCGCCGGAGTAATTTCCTTGTTGGTCTCAAGGGTAAGATCGTGATGACTGTGCAATTCGTTAATGGGTTTCATCTGTATCCTCTCGGCGGGTTGTGTGGCCGTGCCATCCGTCGTAGTGTTGGAATCTTGAAAGCGAACCGATTTTTGGTTGGTGGTCGTCGCCGACGCCGTCGCACTGGTACTACTGAGACTGGATCGGACAATCGATGATTGGGCTTCCAAGAGTGGCGGTTGGCTCGACGTGGTACTACCCTGTTGACTATTGTTGCTGTTGCTGCTGTGGTGATGTTGAGGATGACTCTTGGAATTGGTACTACTTCCACCATGGCCACTGCGATGTCCCAATCTGGTGGCAAAATTCACGGCGCGGGTGACCATGGATTGATGGGGATAATGGGCGTACCATTCCTTGGGCCGTCGTCGATTTTCATTCAGAGTTTCGGGTTGAATGCCAAATTTCAAACAACACACGGCCGCGGCAATCCACAAGACACTGGCCACCACCATGGCATAGCCGGCCCAGCCCATGCTACACGAACCATTGCAGGGTTGTCCGACATTGCGATCTTCCAAGCGTTCCGACGTGATATTGGAACAGGTACAATAATCACTCTTGAGGACCACCATGGTCATGAGACAACACAGGGCACAAAAAATGTAGCAGGCGGCAATAATTTTGCTCCCCCGCGTTGAAATGTGGCGCGCCACGGGATGAATGAAAATGGCCCGAATCATCAACACCATGATTGCATAGGTAAAGAGCCAAAACACGACCCAGACATTGAAAATAGATGTGGTGGACAGGGAAATGACAAAGAGAATAAACAAGGCCAAACCAATGCCCCAACTGGCCAAATGAAATTGCGAGGCTTGTGCCATGGTGGCCACCAAGGCCAAACCCAACAACATGGCCGTCATGCTAAAAACACGGGCCGTGACGAGTGGTCCACCCAGGGTAAAATTAAAAAACAAGACATCCCACAATTGACACTTGCCACTGACATCTTCCAGCGTCCACAAGCCATAACGATTGCCAGTAAAGCGAATGGTGGCGCCTTGAAAAAAGGTACAATCCCAACCACCGACACCGGTAAAGGTCAAGGCGGTCACACTCGTCAGGAGCGGAATCAAGTGTTTGGTAAAGCCCGCCGGAAAACAAAAACGAGCCGTTTCGACTCTATATATTAGAAAGTGTCGTGATGAAACCAAGACAAAACAGCAGACGCACACACAGAAACACACATGTCAAGAGAAAAAAAAGAGAAGAACACCACGATTGAGAAAAACACACCATGAGAGACCAAGAGTGTCGACCATCTATGCAACTAACTGTGGCAACCGCACTCGTCCTCCTCCAATCCATCCATCCATCCATCCAAAGTCTATATTACAGTACGTACTCGGCTTGTTCCAAGGCCATGCGCCAGGTGGTACTTTCAGGGGCAAAGGCGGCCATGCCCATGGCAGCGGCCGTGCCTCGCATTGAATCGGAATCCTCCGAATCATTGTCGTCTGGACTGACATCCGATCGTGACAAATTGCTCACTTGTTTCGTCAAGGATGGAGCAGCAGCTGGAGGAGTTTCGACGGAATGCTGGTTGCTACGAGTGTCGGCGGAAGAGGATGCCCGGTCGGCGTCCGACAAGTCATTCATCCTTTCCTTCTCTTGTTGTCGTCCTTGTTCTTCCATTCTGTCTGGTTGTCTCAGAATAGTGTAGCTCTGGCATTGAGAGAGAGATGAGAGCTGTGTGGTCTTTCTCATCGTCGTTGATCGCGCACGCCAATTCTAGGAGAAAAGCGCACACGTCGGCTACTCCCCCGCGGCGATCGGCCCAAAAAAGGGAACAGCCCACTGCCTGTACCATTGCGAAGAGTCTCTCGGAGAAACTACCACCACGCCAAGGAATGCGACGGTGGCCAAAATAGAGAGAGAATAGTCTATTCTTCCAGCTGCCGCGCCTACCCACTAGGGTACGGTCGAACGACTGCACTGGCGCCATTACTCTCGGAATCATGGAGCAGGGGGACAGCCCGCTTGTGACAAGGGGCCACATAGACGAACCAAACAAAAGTCTGTCGATTTATTCTTACTGCTTGGAACAGGCTAGCATTACTTTTGTTCCATCTCTTTTGTGCAGGATTTATCATGCCATCCACGCTGTCGCCTTGGTTTTCCACTCTTTAGTCAAGAACCAACAAAACGGGATTCCACACTGTCCAGAAAAAGCCCACCTCTTATAACGACGACAAGAAAAGGCCCTCACTCATATTTGTCTGTCTCGGACTGGTTGCGACATGTCCGCAGTCTTGTGGTCGTCGTCAAGATGAGAATTGTCCTGGCCTTGGTCCAAAACGAGGAATGAATCCTGGGTCGTACTACTTCTATTGCAGTCGATCGCATCCTCCACGTCTGGTTCGTCAGTGTCATTGTCGTCGCCACTACAGGTCAATTTGGCAAAGCCAGGACGAACCTGTCCTGGTCTTGTGGTTGCTGCTCCTTTAGGATGTGTCTCGTGTCTGGTACTATGGAACCAACAGGATTCGGTGGTGGCTGGACATCCCCATTGGAATACCACCCGCAACAATCCTCCGACAGTCACCAAGACGGCAATGCCTCCCCCGACCGTCGAAAGAACAGTCCTTGTCCTGGAACAAGACGATGAGGACGACGACGAATGAAAGGAGGACGCCAATCCACGTCGAAAGGTCCACCAAGACCCTTGCTCCTCCTTCTCATTCACGGTGGAAGTACTGTTTGTATCCTCCGACTTGTTGCTCGTATCATTCGTTCCAACACCACCACTGGTACCATTGGCTTGTTGCTGTTGCTGGTTTGGCGTCGTATTGTTCTGGGATGCTTGTGGTTGTGAAGGACGACAATCCGATGGGGCCCATCCCACTTGATTGCTATCGATCTCAAAGGCTACTTCATGTCCCATGAGGACATTGGCACCCAAGACGGCACCGGACGGTTCATTGGCAAAGACTCCAAAGGTCCACTTTTGCGATTCGGCCAAATATTCCATGTTCTGCGTCGGTGGAATGGCCACCAACACATCCATGGCATGACGAGGATCGACGCCCCGTGCCATACTGCCACTTTGGACGACCGTAGTGGACGACGAGGACGACGAAACAATCGAGTTGCGCGTTTCATCTCCCACCAATTGCAACCAAATGGTGGGAAGGGACTCAAGTTGATAGGGTGACAATTGGTACAAGGAATGACCAGTCAACCCCCCTCGATACTCCAACAATCCCACGGTCATTTGGTTAAAGAGCGTTTGAAATTTGGTTTGGACCGACTGGGACAAGTAGGTTTCGGTCGTGCCACTATCCACAATCACTTGCAGACCTTGTGGTTTCTGGTGATTGTCGTTCTTGCTGTTGGTACGACCATTGAGCGAATCCAATTCCGTCGCATTCAAGTCGAGCGACACGAGGCTATCCCATCCATGTTTGTGAATGGAATGAGCCGGTTGCAAATAGACTTGTCGAATTTCGACGGTAAAATACCGATCATTGTTGTCGTCATTGTCGTCAGGACTGGCACGGTTCGTTGGATCAGGCCCATGACTGGGAGCCGTCCAAACCAGGGAAGAGGAGGGCCCTGTTGTCGTTGTCGTTGGCCATGGCGCATCGGTTCCGCCTGCGAATAGAGTCATTGTACCGGCCGGCCGTTCCACAGGAGCAGCAGGCGCTGCAGCAGTCCCACTTGACGTTGGTTGCTCCGGGGGCGGTGCAAAGCAAAGCGAAAACACGAGATTCTTGGTACCTGGAGTCGATGTCGTTGTGGAGGAGGACGACTCGACACGATTGGGCAGTGGCATATGTTGTTGCTCTTCTTCTTGTGGTTGTTGCTCTTGTTGTTGTCGCACCAGACTGGCCGTCATTTGGGGAATCAAGGAGGTGGCATCTCGGTTCAAACCGGCAATTCCATTGGCCAACTATATGTGTAGCATAGAATCAATCATTGTGAGAGTCGAAAAATAGAGTGGTAAACGAAATGTGTTCGTGGCATAGTAGATAAAAAAGTGTGTCCCAGAATCACACCCAAGAAACAGCAAGAGTGGAGAATGACATTGCTCTAACGCACAACACAACAATAGAATCACACACACATACCTGTGTGACAAAATACCCCGTCACGTGCGTTTGACACCCAAAGGCCAATTCAAATTCCATCTTTTATTGTCGAGATGATGAGTCGATACTAGTATTCTCCTGTGTCTGTGTTGCTGCTGCTGTTTCTGTTTCCTCTTGTTGTTGTGATGGTGGACCCACGAACGACACCCAATCCTTAACTCCACGAGCTTTCCAGGAACTGTGCTCGGCATAGGTCATGTCAATTTGACAATCTGTGGAAGTGCTGGTTGTGTTGTTGTTGGTGTTGTCCGTTGTTGGACAGGTGCCATGATAAAAGGTTTGGCTACATTCATCGTCTCCTCCTGAACAGCCAAGCGTCTCAAATGTGGACGATAAGGATGGATCAAAGAGTGGATTCGTCCAGTGATGAACGGTAGGTGATGGTGGTTCCGAATCCTCATTCTTGTCATTCTCACTATCCGAATAATAGCCGACACAAGGTATGGCCGTGACACTGGATCCGGTATCGACAATCCACGTTTGCTGTTGCGGTATGGGATGACCGATCCAGACGGTAAGGTAATGCGTTCCATGTCCCTGCCACAAGGGAACTTGTGGTGTTGAAATTTCGGAAGGGTCCTCCAATACTTGTCGAGAAGCTTGCTGTTGTTGTCGTTGTCTTCGTCGTGGATAGAGGGGCGGGGGTAGCCGCACCATGGGAGGTTGTGGCTCGTTGAGTGCATTCTTAGGGGGACTGGTACTGTTTCGCTTGCTATTATTCCGTAACCGTCGTCGGTGGGCATGCTCGTGGAGTTGTAGTTGTGGATGTCGTTGTTCTCGTTGTTGAATCAGTGTGACATGCGGAAGCAACTCGAATTGCAGCAATACGTTCGGTAATGGTGACGACGACTCTTGGACCTTGTTGTACGATGATGATAATGATGAGGAGGAAGATGACAAGCTCTTGTTCTTCCTGTCAAGACGGAGTGGTTGGATCACTTGAAAGAAGACAAGGACCTCTAGACCAATGGTGACAACCACCAAAGTACCTAGAACCAGAGCCATTCTGGCTCGTGGTCGTATCTTGTTGTTTGGTGCAATTGCTTTCATGATTCGAATGTTGCGCTGGTTTCTTTTGGTGTCGCCGAGTTTTCTTTGCTTGTTTGGAAACGCTGCTTCGTGAAACGAGACAATGAGAATCGCTGTGCTCTTGATAGTTCATCTTCATGGAGCACCGACACCCCAAACAAGAGGAAGAAGATACCCTATGCGGAAGCAACTCTTGAAGAACCGAGCAGATGGCAATTCGTCGTATAGAACGGGACCCGACTGAACTATGGATCTCTCCATCACAGTCCCCGCTGCAACAATAAGTCCCAGCATCACTGCGATCTTTTCAAGCGACCTAGTAGCGATTTGAGAATGAAATCGCTTGTCGACCATTCCCGCGCCTGTCGATCCTCGCACGCTCACACAATCGACAGTTGGGACCGAGCACAAGTCTTTTGTGTGATCATATCATGTCGTCTTGCTGCTGCTGCTGCACACCAACGACGATCAGATCACAAATAATAATAATAATCACAGAAAGATGTAGACGTGCCCCCCAACCCCCCCCCCCCCCAACTCTATGGCCACTCCAAATATCGGGTCGAAGGAGGAGATTGCGAATGAACGGATGGCTACACAAGTGTACTGTGGAGCTATTATACCCCGAGAGTCCTTCTTCGCAATTACTCCGTTCCCCATGATTCCAATGTCGTCCGACAAGAACTGCTCCCCCCTTCAAGATTCGGCCGTTGTAGTCCATTTGCACCTCACCGTCCCTGCTTTAAGTCGGTTTTGTCAAGTTTCGTAACAATTCCAGTGATATCATGCATCTACTTCGGAGATAAGAACTTGTATATACTAATAGATCACGTAGAAAGTAGGCCTTGATGAAGAACAACGTCGTCGACATGATTGTTTAACCTCTGTCCACAAACGGTACGGTGTATGATGATAGAAAGACAGTGCTGATTTGCGTCGACTGCGAAATGTACTTATGGGGATGTCATCATCATCTTCACAAATTCTTCGTAATTGATTTGCCCATCCCCATCGATATCAGCCTCACGGATCATCTCGTCAACTTCTTCATCGGTAAGCTTTTCTCCCAAGTTGGTCATGACATGGCGCAATTCTGCAGCCGAAATGAAACCATTTCCATCCTTGTCAAAAACCTTTTATGCTTCCTTAATTTCTTCTTCCGGGTCCGTATCCTTCATCTTACCGGCCATCCTTGTCAAAAATTCAGGAAAATCAATAGTACCACTTCCATCGGCATCAACCTGCAGAACAATTACACAAATTCGGCCACAAAAAAAAGTGAGAAAAACACATTCCAAATGCTTGTAATCGCAACTTCTGAATAACCA
Organism: Epithemia pelagica; assembly: GCA_946965045.2. Classification (NCBI taxonomy): domain Eukaryota; phylum Bacillariophyta; class Bacillariophyceae; order Surirellales; family Surirellaceae; genus Epithemia; species Epithemia pelagica. The sequence continues at coordinate 3,869,541 of OX337232.1, read as the reverse complement.
ATTGTGATGTGCAAACCTATTACTTGTGAAATCATGTCCATAACTTCGGCCTCGGTTGGGTTTTCGCCCAAAGAGTTCAGGACGGTTTTCAATTCTTTCTCTGTGATAGTACCTATCAAACGTGGAAAGAAGAACGTAGAAAAACGACAGTTCCGTGAGTAAGAAGGATATTCCAATTACACACACTTCAGGCCAGTTGAGCTCCTATTAGGGTCAGACAACCACAGACCACCCACCCCAACATGTCTCAATCTATTCACTCTGTGGGCGCCCTTCTTCCTCACAAAATTGGCTGTACATTCCAATTCTCACGAAAGAGCACTCTTGCATATAAAACTTTCTCGGAGAAGGAGGTGATTTCAAGTGTCCTTCTCATGCCACCACCACCACCTTGTCGGACGGAAAAATCTTTTGGGGCGCGGTTTTTCATACAGTTTGCGGATTTCGCGGTCACTCACCATCTTCGTCCTCGTCATAAAGACTGAAGGCTTCCTTAAATTCAGCAATCTGTTCTTCCGTCAATGGGCATTCATCGTTGTTGTTGTCGCAATCAACAGTCGATTCAAGAGCTCGTGAGTGTTGCGAATTCATCATGTGCGCATGCTGCGAATGAGACGACATAGAAGGAAACCCTCGAAGATGAGTGCTGGATTTCGTCGTGGCATCCATGGCTTGCTCCTTGTTGGACGACTCCTCCTGCTGGAGGTCTTGGCGGTCCACCGCTGACACGGTCCTAGGTCCATTCTGCCCCGACAAGCACGATAGGACCAACAAGAGCTTGGCATTAGCAACAGGAGTTGTCTTCATGATGAGAGAGAGAGAGACAGGATCTACTCGCAAAACAATAATAAGCACAGGAAGTGAATGTCTGTCGAGAGTTCCAAACACTGGTGCAGAGCATCAACCACCTTACTGTATGCAATCTTGAGATGGTCTTGAAGTTGAAGGGCGGGGCGTCGCAGTGTTTGTTTGAATCTCCCCCCAATCACCGCACCCCCCATTGATCGCTTATGGATCGCACGATCCCGCTCTTGCGTCTCAGGCATGCAATAGGAGTAGTTTTCTCTCGTCTAGCCTTCCCTAGAGATGAGTACAAAAGTGAACCATGTACAGGTTGTCTTGTGTGTGGTATTATGCTATCGGAAAATGCAACCACAGTGACCATCGTCTTCCTTCTACGACACAGAGGAACACTGAAGCGGCTACGACCTGCCTCAAGAAAGATACCTATCGTCTTGTCTCTAATAGCTAGAGAGCAAAATTCGAACCAGCGTTGTAGTTTCTCCAAAGTTTTCACAACGACAGGATCCACAGACGAACCATCCATATCGGAAGAACGTCGTAATCGAACATGTTTTGGACGTGCACGTCACTTGGCGTCTGCAAACTAGAAGAGAACTTGATGAGGATGTTTCTCTTGCATCCTTGTCGTGATGGATCATCGGTTGCCAGTTGTTGTCGTCGGGTATAGTTCTCCCCTCTTGTTGCGGCAGGATAATGTTGTCTGAATGTGCGCACGCGCAAGGCCACATGGAGAGGAATCGGTAACCCTCCTCCTCACACGGCCCCGGGCTCTTACGGTCCTTCTTCTTGTTGATTCTTGCGACGAAACATCAACGACGACAAGTCCAAAGAGCGGGTCTTCCACTCGTTCCAAATCTTTGGAGAAGACACGAGCAAGGGCAACGACGGGGCGGAGAATGGCACTGGGTCGTTGGGTGTGGATGGTTGTTTTCGTTTCAGTGCTGGTTGAAATTGAGGATGCACCTGCCACCACACGGGTTTGTTCGTTCTCCTCCATGTCGTTTCATTCCACTCGTCCTCATTGGTTGCTGCTTGCTGTGGTGGTGCTTGTTCGGGAACGGACAAACTGGCCAAGTGTGCCAAGTGGGACAATGTGACAACCCTCCAGTTGTGATGCTTCAAGTGTTGCAAGACGAGTTGCAAGGCGGTCCAACACCAGGGTCGCACATGTCGTTCGGGCATGTGCAACAAGAGAATGGATCCATCTTGAACTTGATGGAGTAATTGTTGGGCGACAAAGGGTCCATCTTGCACAATGGGACACGAGGCATAGGCATCGCACAGGACGGGCAACAAGCCCTGCTCGTCCAAGACCGTTTCCATGGCTTGTGTGTATCGACCATGTGGGGGTCGGAACCACCGCAAGCGAGGAACAGAAGAATAATGATCCGCCGACGTGACGACTCCGGCAGCAGCCTCGTCGTACAGTGATTCCAAAATGTCTTGACACTCGTGTACAGCTTGACCAAATTCGTGGGGCGATGCAAATTCGTACGATTGATCCAACATGCCATGATTGGCGAGTTCATGACCGTCTTGAATCAAGTCAATCAGGGAGGATTGATGATCAGTACTGCGGCGAACCCAGTGTCCCACCACCATAAATGTCGCTTGGGCCTGGTACTGGTGCAACAAGCTTCGAACGGCGGGAACCAACGAGGCGGACACTGCCGTTGTTGGATTTGGACTGTGAAATCGACAGGGTGCATCGTCCAAGGTCAAGGCGACATGACCCCGAACATGAGGAAAGGTATCGACGGGAAAATAACACAGGGACGCATTGCGATGGGGAGCCGTCCCAAAATGGGCCATGGCACGACGATGATGATTCGACAACAGGGACGATGACGACGACAAGGATGGAAATTCATCGTGGTTGTTGTCGTTGTTGGAGGTGGCAGTGGTGGCATTTCCATTCCACGCCGCCATGCCTGCCAAACGACTGTTCTTTAAAATTTTATTTCGAAACGGCCAGGACAATGGAGAGCACCGAGACTGTCCAGTGGAAGTAGGCAAAAGAGAAGGGAAACGGTCCTTTTGTTGTTTTGTATTCGAATTCATTTTCGAACTACGACTCGCTGCTCGTATGGTGGCCGTGACGGCTTGCAGACTCCACTTGACACTCCATTGGACCGAGGGTGTGCGTTGAGGAGGCACAAAGGGCACCAGTCCTTGTTGCAAGGCTTGGACAATGGCTTGTCGCGAGACGGCGGGGTAGTCATGGTTTGGTGTTGCACCTGTAGTTGTAGTGGTGGTTGTTGGTGTCGTGGCTGTAGTACCCTGTTGTTTCCCTGTCACTGCTGGCGGTGGTGGTCCCAACCACAGAGTGGCCACACCGAGCCCTTGAACATCCCAAAAGGCGGTGGAACAGGCCACTAAGGTATGCGAGGAGGCAAAATGGTCCCATACCGAACAACCGGAACAACGAGAAACAGAATTGTGGTCCCTTGGGTGTAGGCATCTGGCCTTGTTCACCGTGTTGTCATTGTCATCCTGTTGCGGTGGTGGTGGTGAGTGGTCACTCGTTGTGTGCTGGCAGTCATTGGACTGCTGCGGCTGCTGTTGTTGCCAGAGAATGCGAGAACAGTGGTCATGGGCCTGGTACCACTCGTGGGCTTGGGATTCCGTGTCAAAGGTGGTAAACTCAACGCGTGGTGGTGGTAATGATGCTGCATCAAAAGAAGTACAAGTGGCACCCACTCGGTCCAAGGATGACCTTGTCGTTCTCATGGACGACGACGCAAACAAGTAATGGCGCCAGGAATAGAGGCCCACCATCCACCGAGTCGTCATGGTAGGAGTAGTAGGAGTAGGAGCATTGTTGGTGTATGATACAGTGGGTCGGTGCATCCGGTTCTTCTTTGCCGAGGAACGCGGTTGCATCTGGTTTTGGCTTGTTGGATTTCTGGTTGTTCTGGTTGTTGTTGAAGGAGGAGGAGGAGAGTTGTGATTCAGCATGGTGGACAACGCTCGTTGGGGCAGACGGCTGAGAAGAGTGCTCTGGTGTGGTTGTCGTTGTGTCCTGGCTGTAACATTTGGTACTAATACAAGAGCGACACCACCATCACCACCTCGAATCCGAATCGTTCCGGTGACTCGTCTCATGGTCTTGAATTAGTAGTTGGAAATGATAGTGATTGTTGTTGTGTGTTTGTGGTTTTGTGGTTTTGTTGTTGTGTTGTAGAATCGAGCGGTGCTACTCCGTTGTGCAGCTATAGAGAAGTACTATTGTATGGGTGGATCCAGAAAAGACTGTACACTGAGGTTCTCTCACTCTTGTCTTGATCCATCCATCACAAAAGGACTGAGGAATCAAACACGGACTGTGTGGTGCTCCTGGACGCAGTTTGTGCACGTTTGTGTGTGATGATTGTGTGCTACTGGTGTGCAGCCGCAGCAGCGAAACAGATGACACACAAGACTTCGGTCTTCGGTGTCTGTTGACAGAAGACGACCAACTGCTCCATGGCGATTGTGTGAGCGTGTGAGGATCGGCAGGTGCGCATGAAGACACGTCAGCAAAGTTGGAATGATTAAAGCGACCCAGACGCGATCATGGGCCGGCCAGCGTGACAAGATGCGGTTTCGAGCGAGCCGAGCGTTCGAAGAGCCAAGTCTCTCATCTTTTGCTCTTTGTCGTCGTCCATCCCTCCCCCATCTTGTCGCCCACCCCAACACAAACCATGGAACGGCCAATCCACCCATATGCACTTTTGCCTCATTATCTAGAGAAAAATCCATGCCACACGCCAGAGATTCCAACACCAATCAAAGCGTTCCCCACTGGATTTTTCCCCATCGAATGGCACACCGTAGTGTGTTCTAGAGTGACAAGAGGTGACTTGTATTGGTTCCATCGCTGTGCTTTGGTCTCCACCAGCTGCTCATAGATTGCAAGACAATTCCTATCGGTGGAGATGACAGGCTTTATCACGCCGGAACGGGACAAGTTCGAGGTACGTTCCACAACAGGGGAATGATGGTTGTGGATTCATTTTGTGAAGCTGCTCATGCAACCATTGGCCTACTAGGGTCCAACGCGTCCCTTTTGCAGTGTCAACGAGTCGCTGGTTGCAGGGCATTGTACAAACTGGTTGGCTCTCGGGCCCAAGAACAAATGACCGTTGCCACGACCTTGCAGGATCAAAACAGTCGAATTGGCTTGTTGTAAAAGAAATCCAAGGTTGTGGCCAAGAACCATCCCCACCTTGGAGCCAATCACCCGGATGCCCATGCCTTTGGGATCGCCTACCACCAAGCATTGGACATTGGCAAGCATGGTGGAAACGTATCTTTACCATCGCGGTTGCATTCCATCTAACCTTGAACAACATCTCAAAGAGGAGGGTCACTAAGGAGCCGCAGAATGGCATTCCCACAGTCTACAATGCAGCGGTTTGTTTCTTTGAGAAGAAATCCTAAAACTAAATATAGTCCGATATATAAGGTACAAGCCGCATCATACGAGTATCCAGTTGTTCCGAGTCGACAGCAGACCCTCTAGATACACGGCACCTACTTGTGCAGTTGAGTTGCTTCCACGGGACGTGTTCCGGAGCATCAAGTTCGTTTGTGGTGCAAGAGCCATATCATGAGAGAGAGAACAGCGTCGTGGAACACCAAAAGTGCGCGCTGTCTGTCTGTGTGGTGCTGTGGAGGGAGAAAATGACCAGTGGTCTGCCAACCAGCAAAACGGTGAATTTCCAAACAGAGAGAGAGCCGCGCATAGCTTTTTAGTTGTCGTTGGCAAGATGCTCACGGAGGGGGACCACACTCCATTTGGTATACTGCTCCACCCCCAACAAACTATAGATTAGGTGGAATAGTAGGATTGCAATTCGACTTCCAATTCTTGTTCCGTCAGGGGTCGGACGGGCGGACCGTCTCGTTGTTGGGATGATAAGGACGGTTGTGGTTGCTGTTGTGGTTGCTGTTGACGTTCGAGAAGGGCTCGTGTGGTGTTACTGTCGGAATTGTGATGGTTGTTCCGGTGATGGAATGGTTTGGTGGGAGGCCACCAAAAGTGCCACAAGTCACCGTGCCCTCCTTGCCAGACATTATCGACGGGTGGCTCGGGCCAAATACCGCCATGACAAGCTTCCAAATAACCGCAATTGCCACAACACAGTCGTGGCCAGGGCAAGGAATAGGTTTGGACATAGTCGGCATCGTTGTGGACTTGTGCGTGTCGCGCGCGACTCCAGGCGTGCAACCCACGGTCCCGCGCCGTGGCGGGAATGGTATTGTCCAAGACCAAGGCCACGACCAAGGAAATCACCATGGGACTACTGCACAAGGCCAAGCCAATGTCGGCCCACACCGAAGAGGATGACGAATCAGTGCCAAATAAAAAGGGATTGTGATCAATGGTGGAAAAGTATCCGCCTGGCCCGGCAATGGACAAGGAATTAAAGAGACAAAAGCCCAAAATAAAGACATTGCGATCCTGTCGCATCGAGACAAATTGCAAATTGGTCCATCCGACGGCCACCAGAGAGGCCAAGACGACACAAAAGACCCCACCGACAATGCCGGGCGGTAAGGACGCCAAGGTGGCCGACACCTTGCCCAATGTCCCTACCACCATGAGCAGGAGGGCCGCCACTTGCAGGACGGCCCGGGAGGCGACACCCGTCAAGGCCACAATGGCAATATCGCCACTGGACGAGGTGGATCCCGCTCCTTGTCGAAACAACCCCGCCACCATGACGCTGACCCCTTCAGCCGCCAATCCTCGACTAATGATACCTGGTGTCGGAGGCGGTGCCCCACTGACCCGCGCACAAGTATAATAGTCCCCCACTGATTCAATCATGCTCACTATCATGGCTGCCACCATGGGAACAATGGCTAATAGAGAGAGTATACCAGTAAGTAGTACAGAGTATCAGTCGTAGAACAGTGCAACAACAAAGGCATTGACACCAAACGATGACACGCACACACACACACACACATGAGAGAGAGAGAAAGAAACACACATACACTTCCAACACTCTATATAGGAACATTCCACGATCCACAGTGCGTTGGCTCCATTTTGTTTTGGTTCCACACCTGCCGACACACACATAAACAGACGTACGTACCGTAGAGTTTGAATCGGACTCCGGGCCACTGGCCGTGACGATTGGACCATATACCGGGGACTTGAAACCAGGGCATGTCGTCCAGATTCACGTCGGACGTGGTGCGACACAAATTCTTGTCGTCATCGGTATCTTCCCAGACGTCCAAGTGGGTCAAGAGCGCCGACAAACCCCACGTCACGGACATGGCCAACAAGAGTGGAATGAGAGACACCAATTCGCGCAGCGAGGTACCGAGAGAGGAAAAGAAGGGCGATCGTCCTACTCCATAGGTCGTGGACGTGAGGGCCGATGGATCATCGTCTGCATGTTGTTGTGGTTGGGACGACTGGGACCTGGAATGGACCTCGTGTCGGCGGCGTGGTCCGACTCGATTGGTCGTGGTCGTTGGTCTCAAGACTTGACTGCACACGACGGCCACAACAATCAAGGTAAAACCCATGGAGGGACAGGTGGCGACTTGTTCCAAGCCGACATTGTAATAGCCCAAGCCAATGGTACTCGTGACACAGGCAATCGTGACGGGTGACACGAAGCGCAACAAGGGCACGACGGCACCACTCGTGGCGAGCAGGGTTTGGACGAGGCCCGTCACCAACAAGGCTCCCGACAGGACGGCCAAGGTTTCGTCAAAGCGTTCTTCCGGATGGCGAATGGCTTGCAAGTCGGCATGGGCAATAATACTAAGCGTCGGTGGCAAATAGGCCAGCGACGTGACTTGCACAATGGGCAACCGTGTGCCGAGCAACGTCGTTTGCAGCAAGGTATTCAAGCCGGTACAAAAGTAAGTGGTGCCAATCAAGTGGGCCGCTTGTTGCGTTGTGCCACCCATTAACGGCACAATAGTCAAGGGGACCAAGACCAATCCCCCCACCAAGGTTAATCCATGTTGACAGGCAAACAAAATGGTCCACGAAAGAGGAGGAAGGTCCGTGACCCGAAACTGCAGACTGTCGGACCGTGCTGTCGAAGGAGGAGGAGCCACCGACGACAAGGGAGGACCACCACCGGGACGATTTCGACGACGACGAGAAGGATTACGACGTGGTCGGGGCTGTGGCTTGGAAGGTGGTGCCTGTCGAACCGAAGCAGAAGAAGGAGGAGGTTTGGTGTGCAGAGGACGATTCGGTACAGGTGATTCTTGTTGTGGGGAACGAACGCGAATCGGAATGGCCAAGGGATCCGCTGCTCTTGCATCATCCGCAGCTTCTAGATTGTCTTGTGGTTCTTGCTGTTGCTGCAATTCCCAAAGAGGAATGGACACTGTCTTTTGATCGGCCGCCAGCAAGGGCTTTTGTTCGGTGGCATCATTTGTCCAGCGGCGGCTTGCAGCAGCAGTTCGCCGTTTCCTTTTGCTTGTTTTACGATTGTCGGCCAAATTGGTTGCAGTGTGGTTGGATGGAGTTGTGGAAGATGGTTGTTGTTGCCCTTGTTGTTGCGGCTGTGGCGGTGAGGATGCGGAGGAGGAGTCCATCATGGTGTGGTCGAACTCAGAACTCGGTCCATTGAAGAACAATGGAATCATCCTCCCTCGCAGAAATTCCGCGACTGCGCGAATCTGGCGGCTGGCGGCACGTGGCAGGAAATTCGAAGAGTTGACGGACACAGATGAGTCATACGGGACCGGCAGACTTGTACAGAGCGACCGACCGTCTGTCCGAAGATGCGAGCCATCGCGAACACTGCATGCGTCGATTACTCTAGCTAGCCTAATACAATATGGTTTGTGGATAAGAGGACTCATGTTTACAAGGAGAACCGTCGGCTCAGAATTCAGAATACGGCCAAACGACTTACAATAATATGAGAAGTGTAGAGGTTGTTACCGCGGCTCCTTTGCACCGCAACGAAAGAGACTGGCGGGTCCGATCCGCGCTACTCGCAGTGGGTGCACCGATTTGGTGTGTGTCGTGAATTCGAGGTGCATAGTCTTATTCACCCCCACGGCGCGAGGGTGCGATTTCTCGACTTTGACACAAACCACCAAAACACATCACACATTCACCACGGAGCCAATCTTGAGAGTGTCATAACATCACCCATGAACGTTCAATCCTTCACCCAAGATGACCAACATGTCTCCCTTACCCCACCGGACCATCGTGAACCTGCGGTTGCCTCCGAAACCCGCCGCAACGAGTCTCTTTATGGTCTGCATACCACCACCAAGAACAACCACACCAACAACGAGGCAGATGACCATCCTTTCCATCCATCCATGCAAGCTCTCCTTTCCATCCATCCATCCATGCAAGCTCTCCTTTTGATCCAACCTTCCGCAAGCCTCCCTTGCACCTCCACAGACCAAATGGAAGCTTCGCATTCGCTCGAAACCACAATCAACCAGGCTTTTCCGATTACAACGGCAAGAAGACTCGTGCTTGGGGATTGTCTATTTCACCATCCATGTCACAAACTATGGTTGATTGTTGTGTTGTTGTCTTTGTCTTTGGAGAAGCTAGATGCAACAAACGAGAGGTGATTGCTGTGTGATCTTGGTGCTTCGTATCTTTGAGCTTAATTTGTGTTGTTGTGTGTGGAGAGCGAAGACCCCAATGTTGTTGTTGTTGTCGAGTGCTGAGGGCCTTGTTTTCCATGGGATAAAGATAGGCCGATGGAATCAACGAAGGAAGGAGAGAAAGGAAGAGGGGGAACATCGCCGATGCCTGATAGAAAGGAATAATGGGTGAGAAGAAGGTTGTTTTGGGCGATGCTTTTGTTGCTGCCTACCATGGACCTTGGTAAGCCAATGTCAACCTTTCCGCACCACCATCGAGTCATACAGTCCACATGCGCCTTGTTTTGGATGATGGTGGCCTTTGGGCAGTGATGATGGGCCATGGACGATCGCATCACCTCCAGTGCCGTGGTGAATGCGCGGAGTGGTTGCGAGGTTTGTGTCAAAGTCGAGTGCGCAAGGGACGCGCCGTGGGGGTGAGAAAGACTTTGCACACCAGAATCGAATCACTATTGTAAGCCTCATGACTCAGCCCCGCTGGGGGGTATGACCGCCCATACGTCAAATTTGTGCAGAGTACATAAAACCCATAGTAGTGCGGAACTGCGAAACACGCTGGTATTTGGACCCGCAAAGGATGAGATTCGCGAAAACCCTACCCGCATCGATTTGAGCTCGCGGTAACAACCTCTCTAGAGAAGTGACAAGGCCTTTTGGGTTTGGGGCTTAGGCGATGTTCCTTTTATTCCTTTTATGTTGATTGTTGATGTTTTCTCCGTACAATAGAAGATGGTTGGGATGGGCAACGTGCGTGTGAAAAGTAGAAAGTACGAAACAGCCGACAGTGCAGTTTCTGGTTGGAATGGACTTGGACAGCGGTCCAGTTGTTTGTGGGGATCCGATCGACGCTTGTCGAAACGTCGAATGAGGTTGGTCCTTCGATCGCAAGTAGGTAGTCGTCCAAGAATTGCGAGTATCTACCGGTAGAGATAGGCAACTACCATGAAAAATGGTTTCGACAGAGTGTTTCCGTCTCCTAGCTAGAGAGAGCCATTCCCTCTGCTGCCCAGTGTTCTCGTCTCCTGTTCCCAGCCACCTCTACTTCAGGGTACTCAAAGGAGCGCCACCTACCACCTAGCTAGCGACTATCGTAGAGCAAGTAGCGATCAATGACAAATTGTAATTTGGTCATTCCGTCGATACGTCGCTACCCAAGGTGCCATTCGTTGTCGTTCTATCGATGGCAGAAACGGAAGCAGTTTTCTGAGCTAGTGTCTAGTCTACCATTGTCCTCATATAAGGACATATCCTCATATGAGGACACATTTGGCACATCTCAGTTCATGGTATTCTTTGCAGCATAGAGAAAAATGGATGGCACCATCGTTTTCCTCAGGTTTAGTTTGGTCATAGTACTCTTGGTAAAGGTTGCCAGGCTTTAATATCTTGGACATCATGTCCTCATATGAGGACAGAGACCGGTAGACTAGACACTAGAGAATAGATAAGGACACACCATTCGCCTTCGGCGCACGTGTTGAATTAACGCCTTAAGCGCGTTATGGAGGCTCGCGACTCGCGACGGAATCCACGGTACACTATGCCCCTACCGACTACCCATTCGTCCATTGACCATGTCGTGCTCACAAAGCAGCATCGCCTATATCGCCTCACCAACGGCATTGCGAAATGCGAACACTCTCGCTCTCTCGCTTGGAACGAACGTCCGGAACTTGAGACAAGACGGTATGAACGAACGACAATCATCATCATCATCCAATAGCACACACGCACCAATATAACTAGAGAGAAGAAGTGTGTCGCCTCGGCCATTGCGTTCAACCAAACGGCTGGAGTTTGTCGAAGAATAAACAACAACAACAACCAGCAGAAAGCTTCCTGGACCAACGTCCCTGATTATTATTCGTCTCGCTCTTGTAGTAAGAAAGGAATGATGGAACTCCCTTCGTCTTCCAATGGTGATGCTGCTGCTGTGGTGGAGGACCATGCTTCTGTGGCCCATCGTAGCACGGGTAGTTATGGTGGTGGTCTGGAGGAGGAACATCTCCAACCACCACCACCACAGCCGCCATTTGTAGGAGGAGTCCAACATTCCCACCACCCACACAATCACCAAGAGGAGGATGAGGAGGACGAACGAACTCGCATTCACAAGGACCACGAACGTCGCAAATCGGAACGGAAACGACGGAGAGAAAAGGATCGTCGACGAGAGGAAAAGGAAGGCTTTTTGAATTTGAGTCAAATTTTGGCTGAAGTCGATCCGGCCGCCTTTGGAGGTGCCATTCTCGACATTTCCGACAATACCGGACGGTCTTCTAGTACCAAACGATCTCACAAAGGCTCCATGGGTGGCAATGACGACAACAACAGTGACAGTGGGGAAACCAAAATGACCCGTAATGATCTCATCCAAAAGGCGACTGAAACGATTCGTCGCATGAGTCAAGAAATCCAAGAGCTCAAGCAAAGCCGGGGTACTCTAGGGGAAAGCCACCATCACGAAAAGGTAAGCTCTTGTTGTTGTTGTTGTTCTGTGGATAGGCTTGCTACTTCTCTAGGAGTGGTTGTAGTCCTTTAGACGAACGAGTCGTTTGGTTTCTTCTGTAGAGTCTTCTCCAACAAAACAGCAGATGGAGCGATGGACCATCGTAGTCTTACAGGATTTCTGTCTGGTCTAATAATTCTTTTTGGTTGTTTTGGTTCCTCCCTAAGGATGCGAGTATGGTCATGCTTCGGTCTGGTGCTCATCCTTTTCAGGGACGCGGATATCATCCTCAAACTGCGTTTCCACACAATCACCCTCCGTACCCCGGATCATCCTTGATTGGAGGAGGAGGAAGAGGTCCTTATGGTGGTCCCTATCCAGGAGCACCAATGCCTTCCGGTCCAGTCTCTGTTCACTCTTCTTCTTCATCATCATCATCGGGCTTTCTGGCGGTTGCAAACAATCCGCAGCAGCACCACCACCACCACCATCTACCAAATCCTCCACCTCCCATTTCAACCTCCAATTTATCCGGTCCTCCTCCTTCGTACTTTCCTCGAGAACAACAACAACAAGATCCCAGCAGCAGGAGCAGCACTCCTGGTGGCAACCACAACAACACTCCTCGTTCTACTTTGTTGTCGTCGTCGTCCTTTCATCCACAACCACCACTGCAGACAGGGACTCCATCTTCCGAGCCACCACCACCATCACACCTGCAAGATCAACATCATCATCATCATCAGTCGGATTCTGGTTATCCTCTCGGAATTGCACAGCAGCAGCACCCGAGTGCCTCCTGGAGCACATCGACACAACCAAGTGGTGGTGATCGAGGAGGAGGAGGACCACTGTCATTCTCGTCTCATTCCGTGTACAACAGCAACAACAACAGGAGTCCGACGGCAGTTCAAGGAGGAGCTCCTAGTAGTACTTCTGCTGCATCACTGTCCTCCTCCTATCCTCCTCGGTCTTCACAACCGACCACCACTCCGCATGATCCGCAATCATACCCACCGCCGTCCACCAGTACAATGGCAGCCTACTATCACCATTCGCAGCATGGTGCTGGTTCGTCGTCGACGTCCTATCATTCTTCCCAGCATCCGCACTATACTCCTGCTCCGACGTCCTTGTCCTCACCACCACCGTTGGACAAAAACTCGCAGTGACATGCGACCGTATCAGTGGTCCAGGGGTGTGGTACTAGAGATCCATCACATGTTTTGGTTGTTTGTTTGTTTGGTGGAGCACGAAAAGGATTCTGACCAATCCTGGTTTCTGTTGTGTTGTAACTCTATGGTATGTATCATTCATAATCATCATGATCATGGCGTGTGGGGAGGCAGCCCTGTCTGTTGTTAGAGAGTCATTGTTTTTGCTACCCTTAATGGTCTTCTTCCTCGTTGTGCTCTGTAGAATCGAGTATAGCTCGGTGGTAGATGATTGCTGGAGCCATGGATTGCTCCTCCTCCTCGTTCCACTCTGCAGATCGGTGGCAGACTATTGCAGTTTGGTCATGATGTCTCGCAACTGCTTGTTAATCGTGGACAGCTAAATGCTAAATGGGGAGAGAATAACCACGTGGCATGCGTTTGCGTACGACCATGCCCTGGAGCCAACGACTTGTTGACACTGCGAACTGGACGCGTTAGCCCCTACACCAATGGTTGCCATGAGCATTTTGAGGTAGTCTTCACAAATGAATCCACAACCATCATTCCCCTTTGTACCTCGAACTTGTCCCGTTCCAGCGTGACAAAGCCTGTAATCTCCACCAATCGGAATTGTCTCGCAATCCATGAGCAGGTGGTGGAGACTGGAGACCCACGCAGAGCGATGAATCCAATACAAGTTACTCCTTGTCACTTTGGAACACACTCCCGTGGTCCCATTAATAGATGGATCTGGGGAAAGCTTTGATAGCTGCGGGCCTCTCTTGTCTAGTGTATGGATTTTTCTCCAGATGCTGAAGCAAAATCTCATGTGTGGATTGGCCGTTCCATGGTTTGTGTTTGGGTGGAAACAACGCCGACAAAACAGATGGCCAAGATGACCTCTTTTGCTCTTCGAACGCTCGGCTCGCTCGAAACTGCAGCTCGCATGATCTGGACACGCTGGCCGGTCAGAAAATAGAGGATGCCGTTTGCTCGTGACTCAGAACGCTCTCGGGACCTAAAGCACTGCGCACGCGTATCCGCGAGCCGTTAACGTTGTGTGCAATAAGCGCGCATGAGCTATGCGTCTTGGACAAGACAGAGACTATGCTCCTAGCAACGACAAGGAAAGACACATAAGCAGTAAAAACCAACCAGGGCCACCCTTGTCCAGTTTCCCGTCGATGACGGTGCCATGACCTCTGAGCACCAGTTCGAATGACATGCTTTGGCCTTTTCTAAGCATATGGTCCCGCACTGGCGAACCTCCCTATTTGACTTCATCTAGTACGTGAACTTCAACCACAGAAATGAAGGTCCCCGCCAAAGTACAGTAGCCAGGCAATGATATCATTGCTGGAAAATCAATCATCTCATTTCCGCACCCAGTTTTTCGTGACGGCCACAGTAAATGGAAACATGCGCGCCAGAGGTGCATCTTTTCCGAAGTTTAGACAACGACAAGATCACCTGAACCACCAACCATATCTAGTACCAAACAAGTTTTGGATCATTTCTGGAGGAAAATTGGCTTGCGACCCTAGCATGAAAGTATCGTGTCGTCTGCAATCTACCTTGTGCTTCTTCATGAGGGTGTTTCTCTTGCATCTTGTACGACAAACAGAGTATCTCTATCACTTCCTGTCTTCTCGTAATGGACCAGGGTTCAGACTTGACTCCTTCCCCACCAGTCCAACATCGTTCGCAACCATTTCGTTTGCTTCCTGTTGAAGGATTGAAGCGTGGTTGTTTCGATCGAACTGCCAGTCGATGACCAAGCTTGAGGGCTCTGGCTGGTGGGTATGTACATTGTTTCTCTTGCGCGCATGTTTGGCTTGTCTTGTCGTGATGGATCATCGGTTGCCAGTTGTTGTTGTCGGGTAGTCCTCGCCTCTCGTGGTCCGTTCTTGCTCTTCAAACTGATGCGGTATGATGATGTTTTGTCTGGATGTACGCACGCAGAAGGCCACATACAGAGGAATCAATAACTCGGCGTTCCAAAGTTCTGGTGGTCCATTCCAAAGAGAGACGGGTACACCAAGAAACACCAACTCCCGCCGTGGATTCGATTCGGATGGCAAAACCAGTCATCTCACACACGCACACAAACATTCGTCGATTTGCACCATTCCACAAACGTCTCTTCCGAATCTAGTTCGTAGGGGCAGTATGTGGAGTGAGCAACGGACATGACTGTGGTATCGGCAAAGTACCTTCAGATGTAGCAGTCTATACGACAGCATCTCGTTTGTTCAGCCATGGTTGCTTCGTCCAAAAGTTTCGGCAACCTCGCGGGACACCAAAGAAGCTTGTCCCGCCACACACTCTTATTTTGGGTGCTGCGCTCTGGCGACAGAGCCGCCGTGGGAACCACAACCACAAACCAATGGTCGGGATGCCAAACCAATGGGGTTGGTCGGACAGTCTCCCAGAAAGCAAAAGGGCCACAAAAACTTGGGGCTCTATTATTATACACGACGACAGGTGGAATTGGAACGAGTCTGTGTCACAACAAGTACGTACATTTGAGCCGCCACCTTGTATCGTTGTAGCAGTACATCTCATTCTCTCTTGTAGTGTGTATGTATGTGTAGCTCGGTGTATCTCGTAGAATGGGCAGACTCCTTCTTCTTCTACTACTTGGGATAGCTCAACAAACGCATGGTGAGGGCATGAAAGCACGTGCGGGCAGAGTTGCTGGTCTTTGTCGTGCGTGCGAACCGAAGAAGGAGGAGAACCAACTACAACAAGAGAATGGTGGCAGTATATTGCGTTGGTCGGCATTCCCAAGTATACTTCTCGATTGTCAACCGTTGGACAGTCCATCTCTTTCCCTGGAACAGTACTAGTAACGTCATTCTTGTTTGTGTGTGGTGGTGCGGATCTCTTTTGCCATGCATTGCCCCTGCTCCTCATTGTTTCAATCCGTGGTCTATGTAGTATAAGATTTTTGAGTCTTGTCCTCTTTGGCTCGTATGGCTGCCATGTCGTTGTGATAAGCGGGCGATCGTACATAGTCTTTCAAACGGCCTTTTTGCTTCTTGAGCCAAACACACTTGGTCACGACGTGGTTCACATCTGTGGAAAGCGTTCCATTGGAGATACCATAACAAATTCCGCCATTCTTCTTTTGGGCTCCCCAATATCCATGGTGGGCCCGTGCCTGTCGTTGAAAGACGGACCAGGCCTGTTAAAACTCGGCGTCCTGCAACACTTGACGTGTAAAGGTACATTGGTGAATAAAATACGGCATTACATCGACACACAAATTCAACTGCTGCTGGTCTGATGGAGTAGTATGGACCAGCACCTGCAGGAGGTGCTGGTAATAGGCTTGCATCCAACGTTGCATAATGAGAGTTCCGAGTCGAGCAACCATGAAAAAGTTGTCCACCATTCGTGCGGAAAATGCCATTTGTTGGTTGGCTTTTTCCGCCTTGCCTCGAATATGACACATTTTATATTGTTGGAGTTGCGAATGATTCATGGCACCCGCAAGACGAAAGAGCGGCGGAACAAAAAAGCCACTCCCCTTCTCCGGGGGACCAACCAGTTTCCCGAGGTAGTCTTCCAGGGGCCGCATGGGACAAATGGAGGTATCCGCATAGACTCCACCGTACAAGGCCATGAGTTCGGTGCGAAGAAGGTTTCCCAGTTTGACGGGGCAGATTCGTGTGGTTTCGGTACTGCCACGGTCATTGATTCGTAAAAAGCTGGCCAAATGGGCAAACTTTGGGAGCGAGTTGCTTGGCTTGTGTTTGATTGAGAATGCGAATCTCCCACGTGGGATGCAAGATTTGCCATGCCTTGACGCATGCATAGTCGGCCTGATATTTGTTGGGTTCGGAATGGGGGCCACCAAGTTGTTTCAAATGGTCCAACCCTTGATCCCAATACAGCCCAAAGGATTTTGGGAACACCGTGAATGGTGTCTGCTTTTACCATTGGAGAAGGTGACGTAGCAAAGGACCATGATGATGAGGAAGGGTTTCTTGGTGGCGGCGATGCGATGGACGGCGTTTGGCTTGTTGGCACAAAAGGATATTCGACATGGCGTGTGGACATGCTTGAGTTGATAGTGGTAGAGTCGATTGTTCCCAACGTAGGACCCGTCCTTGTCGACGACAATGGGACGTTGCTGCTACGAGAGGAGTTGACAAGACTTGGATCGACTCCATCCTCCCCCTCCTTCTTATTGGACAAGGAAGACAGGAATGCCAGTTCTGTTTGTGGTGGAATCCATTGCGCAACATTATTTCACATAGACAGTAACATAAAGACATATGAGAATAGTAACAGTATCAGGATGATCGACCTTTTGGAAACATGCAACAACACGGGTATCGTTCGAACGTCTTGAATACACACACAGTAGAAAATGTTGCAAGCGAATCCCCACTATAGTGAGTAGGAGTACATAGAGTCATTTTTATATGAAAACGGAAAGGGAAAGGCATAAGGCTATAGGTTTCAAGTTTCATCGTCGAAGTTTCTTGTCCTAAACTTCGGTACCTAAGTTTATCCAAAGTTTCATGTCGCTGCTTTTGCCCTACCGAAGTTTTGGGTGGCCCTTTAAATATTTAGCCTATATATTGGGTCCCTCTCTGTGAATGTTGGTGTCAACGTCCAGTGATCTTCCGTGTAGTTGAGGGAAGGAGCCATTTTTCAGAGCTACCTAAACTACCTAAACTTCAAAACCTAAGCTTCACCTAAACTTCTTTAGAAACTACGCTAAAAATCTGAGTACCTTACCTTACCTGTGCTTCTGCACGACCAAACCATCGCCCGGCCCACCCAAACGGTTTTGGTCGTTTTGTGCCCCTTCCAAAATATGACCCGAAAGCAAAAACCGTGACATCGACCATGGTCTTTTTGTTTTCTTCCTTCTCCCGGTGTGGACGACTTGTGTCGTGGATGCTTGGTCTGTGGATTTTGGCGTATGCGTATCAGAATCATGTTGCTGAGGCATTTTGCCTTCCTGGATCCAATCTACAATCCTTTGTGGAAGGACAAAAGTAAGTATTAGTTGGTTGTACCAAAGATTTGGTGTCGTCGTTTTGTTGAGTGGTGACAAGTGGTTTGTCCCTCTTGTATCCTTTTCCACCATGTTTCTTCCTTGGACTAATGTTTCTGTGGCTTGGCATGGTTTCTTGTTCTGGCATGACTTATTACAAACTTTACACTATACTATCACTCGAATGATTCGATCATTCTCGATCGTCTACTGCACTGTATCAACGAATCCAACTCTGCTACAACAAACTTATTTGTTGCTATATTGTGTCTACAACTCAACGCAACAACAACAATAGAACTCTTTTCGCAATAAGGAGTAATGGAGGCTCTACCAACAACGAGGGGGGAGAGGTTGGAGGGGACAATGACGGAACCCGCCCAGCTAAAAAGAACCGAAAAGTGACCATAAGGAAGACTCGCCAAATCTTGAAAGCTAGCTTTCCGAATCCACCGGAGGACAGCAAAACACTTGGTGACTACTTGGAGGACGATTGGTTCAAGACAGAAACGTCACAAGAAGAAAAAGACTTTGTTCGAAGTCTTTTGATCAAATTCTTGAGAAAAAGAATTAAAGTCTCTGCAGCTTTTCAAGACGATTTGAAGATTGACTTGGCACATTTTTTGAGAACAGGAAAAGTAATTCCTATGGATTCTTCCCCCAATGAATCCCAGAGAGTGGCCTTGATCGACTTTGACATCAAAAACAACGCTATGTTTTACAAACGAGACTTCAATGCATTCAATGCTCGAGTGGAAGAACTTTTCAAATGGAAAGACTCCGCAAAAGACGAGTACATGGCTCCGTATTTTCCGCTCATCCAATCGAGTGGAACTGGCAAGACCAAATTACTTCACGAATGCAAGAAGATGTTTAACAGTGACAATCAAAGCGACGTTCACTGCGAACTTATTCTGTGCCATTATGGCCAAGGTGCAAATTCATGGGGCAGTGACATTTTCTCCCAGACGCTGGACGTCAAATCAATTGGAACAACCAAAGATGACCAAGAAACGCTGTGGAAGAAGTTGGATGGTTTTGTGAAGAAGGCAAGAACGAAAAAGGTCGTACTGCTATTTGACGAGTCCCAACACCTCATCAACAATGGTGATGGGTTTTATTTTCGAAGCATACGATGGTGGCTTCGAAAAGAACGAAATGAACATAACATTGTTGGCGTATTTGCGGGGACAAGCACGAGTTTGGCAAACTACTTTACGGAACCACCGCAGAATTCATACTACTCAAGAGATGCAAGAGCAACATACAACTCGGGCCAAAGATTGTATGCTCCATTTTTCGAAATCACAACGAATGGACTTGTTTCAATAACCAATGGTTCCGAATTCGATAAAAAATCTTCTACAGAGTTTGATGTTGCAGTCCAATATGGGCGCCCGTTGTTCGCTCGGATGCATCTAAAGGGTGATCTGAAAGATGCGTTGAACGCAATTTTACTTAGGATGAAAGGTGGGAGCTACAAGATTGAGTTGGAGAACGTGAGCTCTTGTTTTTCAATTTTGGCAACGCGTCTGCAAATGGGCCAAGTTTCATTTGATCTTGCGTCAAAACAAGTGGCTTCGGGGTATGCCCATCTCACTCATATTGACCCGGAACAACCAACAGTCGCAGATATTGCGTACCTGCCGGATCCGGTATGCGCATGGCTTGCCATGTCCCAAATGATTGAGAAGTGCATGTCCTTTGGCGGCTTTTCTCAACCTCCTTCTTTCTGGTCCGAATTTGCCATCAAGATGTATACGTCTGCATTGTGTCGTGCTGAAAAGGGAGATGTTGGTGAAGTCGCTGCTGCCTTTTACATGCTGGCTTGTGGAGACGAGTTGCGCTGGGAAAAATCACAAAATCTCTTGCATCTCTCTGTTCCACTTGAGAAATTTATCAAAAGACTACAAGGCAACGATGATGATTCATCTAGCGTTGATAGCACTGGAGAAGCAAGCGTCAATTTTATCCAAGTGTGTCGTAATTATTTGCGTTACAGCCTGAAAGAACTGCAGGAGAGTGGCCTATTGGAGCACTGGTATCGAGGTGCAAGGGCATCCTATGCGTATGCCTCTTGCCCGGCTTACGACCTGGTGATACCTGTGCGATACCAACACAATACTGATGATCACTACTGTCCCATGCTAGTGAGTGTCAAGAATCGACTGTCGTACACTCCCGGGCAACGCCAGAGTGCAGTCAGCGCCATGAAAGAGGTGTTTAAGGGCGCTGGCATCAAAACTGGGTTGTGTATTCTCTTACTGATTGGCCTTGAGGATCCATTGCAAAACACCTTACCTGATATGAATTTTTCGCACAATGCAATTTCGACATTGATAATCGAAGTGCCAGCCGATGACCGTTTTGGAGCGACCAAGCTTGCTGTATGTTCCACTTGTGGAGGAGGGGAAAAGTCGGAGGTAATGGCATCTCATTCAGAGGTTGCATTGGGAAGTGGGAACAGGTTCGGACGGTTGCTACGAAGCAAGACAACGAAAAAGATGCCATCGTCAAAGTTCTTGCAAGAGATAGCGAAGGGCTTCGAGGACGCCTTGCGAGAAAGTGATATCTAAATACTCTCCTATTGTAGTATATAAGAAGAAGAACAGAGCATATCACCTCGCCATTTCTACTATTTGCATAAAGCGTTGGTCGTTAGCCAATTTGAAACTTTTCTTGCCGGCGCCCCCTACGGCACCTCTCGGTATTGGGATTCTCCTATCGATCCAAGTTGCAGCAACCAGATCAAGTTGGACCGCAAGAATGGGTCGATGCGTCAGGAATATCAGTACAAGACGCTTTCCGTATCCACCTCGTTGCTCGTAGCGTCGCAGCATCAGCAGCATTTGCCCTCTGTTTCGGCAGTCTATTACGATCCAAACAAGAATCACGACCATAACCAGCCAGTATCCACCACCTTGGATTCGTCGCATGCTCATCGACCGGTGCATTCTACAACCTTGGCGGAAACCATGGGATTGACCGAGAATGATGATGATGACAATAATGATGAGTATAATACGGAGGACGACAATGACACCAAAGATTTTGCCCAGAAAAGAAGGCTCCTATTGTCATTTTGGGTTGTGGGATTTCCTGATTGGGTACGGAATCGGCCGCGCACGAACCCCCTCTTGGATAAGGACGACAACGACGAACGGTGATTCAAGTCGATTGCAGTCCGCACATTGTGCAACTGTGGAGTATTTCGCAAGACAATTCCATTCACGCTGTACTCGACAAGGGATTGATGGATCCCTTGTCTCGTACCTATGCCAATCACACGATGGACGATCGAAACAGGTCCAAGATATTTTTCGAGCCGTCCATTGCGTCTAGAAACCCAATGGGTATTATTGTGTCTGGTCCCTGCCGCAACCCGAATTCTTGTTACCCTTGTTGGAACAAGAAAACCTCATTCAACCCACTTCCGACCATGAGGATGATACCGACAATGACTGGAACGCAACGGGGGAGTTGTCCCAGGAGGAGGATCCTCGTCGGTCCGTGTTTTCTCCAAAACATCTGGATCGTCCATCCATGCCCTCGCCACCACCCTTGTCCATACAACAACAACAACAACAACAACAACAAGAACGACTCCAAAACACGTATCGCAATTATCAACCCTTGGCATCCCTGTCATTTTCATCGTCATCCACCCATTCTACCACGATTCCGACGCGCACGCCTCGCAATCCCATGACAAGCAAACCCTACTTGTGGCAACGCTTGGACATTCGCCATGATATTAAGGGCTGGGTAAGCCGATCCATCTTCGGCTAAGTAGGCTCAGTACAAAAGCTACGTAGTACTATTTTCGTCTGTGTACGAAGTGGGGCGGATGGTCACATCGAGTCGCAAATTGAAAACGTGCTGCCACGAGAAACAATGCAAATTGGAAGCCATCGCTCGACAATGATGGAAGTCATCACCCCCATGGCAATAACTTCCTGAACAATTGAGCCTGCCTGAATCACTTTTACAATAAGAATCTTTACTACTAGAGCAACTTCGCTTTCACTTTGATTCAGGCACCCTTGAAAAATGAATGAGTTAGGGCGGTCGTTCGATTTCATCGCAGCAGAAAAATGAGCGTACCTTTTCAGCCAACTTGGCAAATCTTCTGTTATTTCAGACAACAATTTAAAAGGTAAAGGCAAAGGACTTACGGTGGTTGGATGTTTATGCGATGCATGGGTGAATGCATACGGCGTCACCGGATCTCGCCATCATTGTCGAGCGTTTTTGCATTTTTTTGAAATTCCGACCATTTCCGGCGTGACGTGTACTATCTGATTTTATGTACTCTACGTAGCTTTTGTACTGAGCCTACTTAGCCGAACATGGGGCACTCGCACGCCGACCTTGGGCCCTTCCTCGTAGCCATCCAAGCAAGAGATCCCTCGCAGCCAAAGATACAAGGCGAACAAACAGATGAAACAACTCAATAACTTAAACAAATTAGATTCTCGCGATCATAGTCATATGATTAGATCGTGTTGTGGGGGGAAGGCGACACCTTCTCCACTCAGGGCCAAAGCCGGTGTTTCGTAACCAGCTAAGGGTACCAATTTATCAGCCACGGGTAGATGAACCATGTCGAGACTCCTGTTTGTTCCCCTGGATTCCCCCAACGCAATCAGGTAGCACCATGCAATCGCAAAGGGGGCAAGGGACAGCAGACTGTGACGGAACAAACCCATAAACCAACAATCAAGAAGAGAAAACGCCTTGCCATGTCGGCTTTCTCTCAACTTGTAGGAACCAAAACCCAGGGCGGGAAGGGAGGGAAAAAAGAAAATACTAGGCACTTAGCTGGTGCCTGTGAAAGTTGGAGATTCAGCTCTTCAGAGAACTCAGAACAACGCCAAAGGTGATCAAGCCTTCGCCGTCGAACCGTAGGAAATCCAAAGAGTGAGAGCTCCTTCTCCCTCTTGTCTTGTTTGTTGCGTCTTTGGCTTAGTGGATCTGGTCGATGCTTGCGCTCCACTAGGGACCTCATTTTGGCGCATTGTTGTCTGTTTCCATATAAGCCAAGTCTCTTGAAAGGCCGAGTCCTTGGTTCTTGTATGATGGCACTTCAGAGATTGAACAGGAAGTGTTTTGTCGCAGTAGATGTGATACACATACTTTCTCAAATTCGACTTCCGAATTGCACGCCTGTTCTGCCTCATCTATTTCCTGTTCGGTGTGCCGGCGATGTTCTCTGGATCTCGCCCGGCTCTCTCTCTTCGCTCACAATCAATGCGCAGGCTCCGTGACGTGGTCCAATCCCACTTCTTGATCCCGCTTAAACTTTGATGTACATTGAGGGCACTCGCACGCCGACCTTGGGCCCTTCCTCGTAGCCATCCAAGCAAGAGATCCCTCGCAGCCAAAGATACAAGGCGAACAAACAGATGAAACAACTCAATAACTTAAACAAATTAGATTCTCGCGATCATAGTCATATGATTAGATCGTGTTGTGGGGGGAAGGCGACACCTTCTCCACTCAGGGCCAAAGCCGGTGTTTCGTAACCAGCTAAGAGTACCAATTTATCAGCCACGGGTAGATGAACCATGTCGAGACTCCTGTTTGTTCCCCTGGATTCCCCCAACGCAATCAGGTAGCACCATGCAATCGCAAAGGGGGCAAGGGACAGCAGACTGTGACGGAACAAACCCATAAACCAACAATCAAGAAGAGAAAACGCCTTGCCATGTCGGCTTTCTCTCAACTTGTAGGAACCAAAACCCCCTCCACCGAGAATCTCGACTGGACAATCACATGGACCAAGTGTACCTCAAGAACGGACCCACAAGCAAGTTTAGATCGGCGTACATGTGGTCTATCCTGGCTCCTGGCTTGTTTGTGCCCGCATTTTCTTTCGTTCTCCAGCGGTTGACTGTATCAACGTCTGGAGTGGCAACGCCAATTTCTTTGGCTCTCGTATTTGATCCTCTCCGGAAGGATCGAAAGACTGGGTATCTTGATATAATGTCCTCTTCGTCTTTGATGGCAGCAAGCGGGAAAAGGTCCCTCCGCTCAACGAAGATTTTTATCAAGTGACGATGAAGAGTGTCGTCCAAAGCTCTTGATGTGATGGGGGTCCCATTGCGATTGAGCATCAATGGTCCCGACCATCGTCCCATCTCCTGGGACAGGCAAACTGCCCGATTTATCCATCGTCTTATCTTTATTCCACTGCTGGTCTCGTCGCAACATGGCAAAAGGTGTGAGCGTTCCATATGCTCTCCTTTGAACTGCCCCCACAACCCAACCACAATACAGTTTCGTTGCCTGTAAAGATCCATGTACTTTACAAGCGCATTCAAGTCCAGCAGCAAACCTTCCGGGCCTCGTAACGACAAAACGTACGACGTAGCGAAGAAGGTGCCAGCAAGAACAAGGAAGAACGCGTCGTGTTCTTCTCGGTTCTCCACAATCTCCTCTTCGATTGAGCCCAACAAGGCTAGCATTAGCTCACTGGTCACAGCCTGATCAGGTCGCCAATCTTGGCCCATTCGACGTCGACATCCTTCCACAAATCTGGAGAACCATAACGAACCGCTCTCATCCTGACCCATTCGGGAAAAGGCCTTTCCATTGTTGTCTGTAAGCACCAACGGATGGCCGTTTACCAACGTAGAAGCCGTTGCTCTCACATGATTTGAATAGGTAGAGCGAAATTTTCGTATCGTATCAAACTGCTTTCTGTCTCGATGATACTTTCCTTGATCCAACGACGCATCCAGCATTAAGAAAGCCACATGATAGCCACAATGGTCGTAATTAGGGAACGGACCAGGGCTTCTGAAGGGTCCGAATGGAATCCCAACTTTCTTGGATTTTTCTATCATCGTTTTTGCATTCCTCGTGTTCTGCATGACCGTACTCGTGGCCCTGCTCCAAAAGGCGTCCAAGTTCATTCGTCTTATGCAAGTGAGAAGGTACTGGTCTTTTAGGTTTTGCGGGTCCGGCTCCTCTTGTCGCAGTTTCCGGAACACGCACAAATCGCATTCGAACGGCGTGACCATGTGATCGCCGGCTCGTGCTTGATTGAAATCCTCCCGACGGTCTCTGGTGCGACTCCTCCAAGTCTCAGCCACCAGACGGTCTTGATCCGATTCTTCTACCATGGTATTTCGCGACGCGACGTAGAACCGGTCATCGTCGCTCAAAGAATAACACTCTGGACACCATGCGCTCCGACATGGAGCGCATTTTCCAACACTGTACGCAAAATTTGCGCAGAAGATCCCGTCCACCCACGGGATCTTCTTTCCACATTTTGCGCAATTTCCAATCCATTGAGAACATCTTCGGTGTTCCTCGGAGTTGCCATGGCTGTGACCTGATAAACGGAAAAACAAGACCAACGATTAGAGGTTCAAAGTTTCCTTCAGGCCAAAACGAAGTTCCCGCTGGAATTTCCAGCACAAGGTCGCAAGCCTTGTGCAATTGTTTAAACCACTTAGGTGTAAGTAAGCGTTGGCACAAGAAGACGTGCATGGAAGACTGACGCTTATGACGGGCTTTTGGAAGCTCTTCTAAAGCCACGTCTGCTCCTCCCGGGGGAGGAGCCCATACGAAATGTCCTGGCCGAAGGATTGGCAGGGACAGATCGTTATGATCCGACGGGAGCGTCCATCCCCTGATGTCATGGCCAGTGGTGAACCAATCCATGGGGGTTAGGAGCTCCGTCTTGGCACCCAACCAAGATCGGACCCATTCAAAGAGGGTATCTGACATTTGGATAGGAGTTTTGTGAAGGGGGATGTAGGACAGCATAGGCGATCCTGCCATCACCCCTTCATTCAACTGACCTCTTGAAATTCCGTCAACTCCAACAGCGATCATCCGTTTACCCGAGACGTGAGAAATGTGAAGTCTCAGGGCATGCTTCATCTCTAGTCGCCTCAAACGAATTACGAGGTCTAGGAGTTTTGGGCTGGACGACGACCCCTTATAGAAACACCTTTCCACCGTGGAATTATCGGTGAAGAAGAATACTTCCGTGGAATCAAGTTGGCCTGTTGTTGCTTCTTCCTTGAGCGACTCAACACAGTTGGTAAACTCTTTCCAGTTGGAGGATTCTTCAACAACAATGTCTCTCCCCCAGACGCCCACTCTGTAGGACAATTTCTTCTGTGGCAACTGGAAGGCCGCGCCGAATCCGCATCCCGACGCGTCTCCACAACCAAACAAGGCCACGTAAACGGACAAAGATCTCACTTGGACCTTTGGAGGCTCTTCTTCCGCGAGCATCGCTGCCAGCGCTTTGACATCCGACTTGAGACGCGGAACAGCTTTCACTGACTTCGGTGGATTTTCCGAACGCACTTTTGTCTCCTTTGTATCTTGCATGGACGGTTCGCTTTCCTCGTCTTCTTCTAGGAAACCACACAAGGTATTCACCTCGGCATCCGAAAGTTTTTCCTGCAACTGAGATATCCATTCTCTTGTCGAAAGCTTCCAGCCATCCCCGTTCCGGTCCGGCCGCCAGACATTCATCGTCAAGTAAAAGCCCTTCAAAAATGGCATCATGGAACTAAAGGTCAGGGCTTGGTGGACGAAGAAACCGACATCTCTCTGCATTTGTTTGTGGTCGAAGATTGGAGCGTCGCTTTCGGCAAACGCTTCCACGTATTTCTTCAACAGGGCTTTCCCCTTATCCCATTTCTTTTGCGTCAGCGTTTTCGACACTGCTGACTCCGAAATGTGATGGACGCTGCCCGCCCAAGCTCCTGGTGTTTTCGACGGTGGGCGGCGCTTTCGAGGAGCATCTTGAATGCCCAAGTATTGTAATCGAGAGCCCAACCGTCTTGCCACTTGCCATACGTGCTCAGCAGACGACCCGACAGTTCGAAGGTCGTCCATATAGGTTACCACATCACCCGCAATGTTGTCTAGCTTCGAGTTCCATTTCATCACCCAGGGAAGTGTTGGTGTGTAGTCGGCGGACCCTGGAATGTTGAACCGCACAGCATCAAACCCACACGGGCTCGTCGGGTCTTGCGGGGATCCCTTGGCCATTTCTTCCGCAATGTAGTAATGCCGCGCCGCATGGAAAGGACTGGGCAACATGCCCATGAAAAGGCGGTTCCAACGTGCGAGCTTGGGTTTGGATTCAGATGGTGGTGTAGCAAGATGGTCACGTAACGGAGTTAAATCAACACCAGCAAATGGACGAAGGCGAATGTCCATCGGGAAGTTGAGAAACATCTCGCCTAAGTCCATGTCACCACAGTAGGAATCGCACGTTAGGAGACGTAGCGCAGATTCGGAAGATGGTAACCAAAAGTTTGGGGCCCACAACGATGCATTGAGTCCACAACTTGTGCCGTTGTAGACCATACGAATATCGCTGTCACCTTTTGGTACGGCAAAGTAGTCCGACATGCTTGCAATAGGCGCGTTGAGATCAAAATACCCGCGGTTCAAGACTGTCGAAAGTTTAGCGCCGACTTGAGCAAGCATATCGTCGGAAGGAGGACGTTGCTTGCGATGATAGGACGGAAGAGCACCGGTGACATGAATGGGTGTCCCAAACCAGGCCTCATTTTGTTGGTCGAGGCCATTCCACCGCCAAAAAATGAGAGAAGATCCTTCATCCCAATCCCACCACGTGCTTGCCAACAATTGCGAAAGCACTTGACATCCAGCGGCACGCACAAGAGGAGCAGAGTGCAACGAAAATTCAGAGTCCCCCCCCTGGAGTGTCGAATCGGACACCAAAGATGGCCATGCCTGTCCAAACCGAAGACGTAAATAGGCGATAAAGCTTCGATACAGTCGACGACGCCACCAACGGAGCCCAAGTAAACGAAACCCAGCCAGAGCCCGATCAGAAATCCAAGGAAACAATCCACGAATCCGACCGTTCCATATCCAAAAAGGTGCGACCGCGTCATCAGATTTGACGGCAATATCCGATATTTTGGAATCATCTAACCAAGCAGCGTGAGGCAAGAAGGCGGGTAAAGAAGGAATATGTGTGCCCAGTACGCCATTCTGCGTGTGTTCGGCCAGGGCTGACAGCCACCGTCCTCGTTTGACGGGACGCAAAGGGGACGGTGGACCACCGTGTTTGGTGCCAGCGGTGCTAAGATGGTGAATCAGCACCGGCTCGAGGAAAGGGAGGGCGGTGGTCAAGACTTGGCCTGGGATTTTGACGGGTGTGAAACGAGGGGACAACACATGCTGGATCCACCAATCAAACGAATCGTTTATCTGCATGATCCACAATGGGAGGTCAAAAGCTGCACCCAGTTCCAACGGGGTAAGGGAACGGGAGCCCCAGCCGTTCTTGTAAAACCGAGTGGCGAACTTGACCGGTTTGTCCAGTTGACGGGTATGGAGTAAGTCGTCACTCCCGTAAGTTGACAAGGATACGGACGGCGGGGAGCACGGTTCAGGTCGAACCGAATGTATCAGGATAGATCCAATCGTGCGGCGTGACGATAACTTGAAGAATAAAGGCGGCAAACCACGCCGTCCAACATGCACCCGAGCGGTAGTAACTCCGCCGCACTGCTTATGAGTGACGGCTAACCATTAGACTTGAGGCAAATGTGGTCGAGACCATCCCGATGGTAAGAGAAGCAGTACCGGCCAACTGGAAGGGACAAGCGCCAATGAAGAAGCTAAGAAGTCCGGATCTCCCTCCAACAATACCACAGAAATGATACCACGACCCAAAACCATGTCGATGCTTGGAACCAGATGCAATTTGTCATGGCAATGAGCCAAAACAGCGCTCCAAAAAGGGTCAGCCCGTCGTGCCTCGTACTCACTGGCCAGCATGTAAATGCCATGCCAGTCACCCACACTCAATGCAAGACCCCAGGTAATAGCGGATTGACCAAGGATCAAGCACGAAAGATCACTGCGAAAGGTCTTGGACCCGCGATCAACTGCTCGAACACATGGACGCTTTGTTCGAATGGTGACAGATGGAGGAGGAGCCGAACGCTTTATGCTAGCAGGAGGATCTGGCGGATGATGGCTGCTGAGCGAAGAAGCAATACTACCTGCGTCTAAACCAGATGGATCACATGAAACATCATCATCTAGGTTAGACGCGGCACACCGTCACTTTTTGTCACCACCCTGACCATTGCGGCGTTGAGCTTGCTTTTTCAGCTCCGTCACATCTTTCTTGACAGTGTCGATAGAGCTGCTAGCCGTGTCCGAAGCCTTTTTGGCGGCTGTAACATCTTTAACTAACTGACAAGAGGTTTTCTTCAAACTGTCGACTTGATCCTCTAGTGTCTTCAAGGATTCGAAGCCAGAATTGGTAGATAAAAAGCGAATGTATTCGCTAGAAACCGACGGGTGATTTTTGAAACGGGCTTTGACGTATTCGGTCATGACGTCATGCGTGCGTAGAACCCCATAGAGGATCCATGCACATTGCCCCGCACTGTCGGTGGTGGACAAGGAGGAGTAAACCTGAGCCCGCACCTTGTACAAATCCATGAAGAAGCGGCGGACAACTTGCGTGACAAGGCTAAAAGCCTTACGGGTAGTAAACTTCGACTTGATAGTGAGTTCATTCATGGTCTCGTCAAAGTAAGTCACAAGTTCGCGACAACAACCGACCGAAACAGATAGCATCGATAGTGCTAATGCCCGCGCCTCTAGTTCAGCAGACATCGTAGTTGCAATCTGCTCCCCAAACATCGAGTTCATGTTGCCCAAACGATTGAGGATTCTATCGCGCACTCCTGTTTCCGGAGTCTCCCAGTCCGCAAACTCCTTCATTGCTGTAAGAAAGGAGGGGTCACGACCCGTACCAGGGAAGTCTTTGTACAACAACTGGGGGAATTCATTCTTCATGGAGTAAATGGCTCGAGCTTCATTCGTGGTTGCAATCTGCATTTTGTGACGTTTCTCCATGGTCGTGAGCATGGAGAGAACGTCACCGTTTTCTTGAGGAGCACACCATTCCAAGACAAGATTGAGATCGAACAAGAGTCCATAGGCTTGGGATCCAAACTTGAGGGCCACCCAGGCTTTGCAGTCGTCGACCGACGCCACGCCAAGATTCCCGAACTTGATAGCAGATGTGTCCACTTTGCTTTGGAGACGTTGCATCACAGTGTTTGCGTCCTTGACGATGGTTCGAAGATGTGCAATCTCAGCTTCCATCGCCATGAATTTTGGATCTTTCGAAAAGTCAGGCGCTGGGATGCTAGAGGATCCAGAGGGAAACGCGGTTCGAGTTGCAACCCGATTCAATGCCATGTCATGAGCTTGCAATTTACTTTCCAGTTCCAAAAGTTTTTCTGCTGTGGAGGAATTAGATTCAAGGGCCGACATCCTACCGATTAGACCCTCAAAACCTTTGACAAACTGAGAACGGAGCTTGTCCACACCATTTCGAGATTCGATTTGAGCGGCTGAGAGCTTGGATGACATCTCAGCTTGAACGCGTGAGAAGAAGGTTCCAATCGACGATTCCACCCCAGCAAGTCGACTGTCCATTGCTTGTTGGTTTGCTTCAGCTGTCGACGGTGATGTTTCCTGGATGCTCCTGATCATAGAAGAAATGATCCCCCAGAGGGTGGGAGCTTGGTATTCTTCGGGCAATTCTTCGCGGGGTCCAATTTCCATAGAGAGTTGGTCGAATTTGACTCCGAGACCTTCTACCGCATCTCCTGTTTCCCTAGCCATCTCCTCTTGTTCCAAGAAAAGAGCTCGAATGATGTCACCTGCTTCTGTGACTGAGTCCTCGATCTCACGGATGGTGGTGGGGATGAGGGTCGAATCAGACGAAATCTGGCGAACAACTTCCTTTAGTTCGCCAGTTAAGATCTTGTGGTGTGGGGAAAAGTTCTGAACTAGAAAAGAAGTGGTCTTCGACTTGGATTTCTGTAAAGTAAACGGAGTGCGTAAATCCTTCATGCTTGAGATCTTGTTTTCCGTTTCCTTGAGGCTTGCTTCTTGGTTTCCTTCGTTTGTGACTTGTTTTAAGCGTTTGAGAGCGACGAATTTCTTCGTCCAGTCTTCCATAGAATGTTTCTCGCCCTGAATTTCTTCAAGTGTGGTCTGAGAAATGTCTTCTAGAGGTACCACGGGGGTACAGAAAGCGGAGGCTGGGTTCTTGACAATAAACAGTCCTCCATTGGGCCCCAAATCGTAGGCGGGCAGTCCAGTTCCATGGTCCCCGGCTTTCGCGCACTTGGGGTCAATGCAAAAGGTGCTACCGCCTCGTTTGAGGCCCAAACACAACAACTTTTCGGCGCATTCTCTTGTACGTAGAACAACCACTCCAAACTTACTTGACGACGTGTGACGACCGAGGGTCGACAACGTGGACGATGGGAAAGTAGTAGAGTCCGATGCTTGCATCATGTCTTCCGCGGGTTCCGCAAAAGAGATCTGACCGCGGTCCCCCCTTAGAGCCGACGTAGACGAACGGGCGGCCCCAATAGCGGAGGGAGTGGCAATCGACGCCTGAGCGACGAGCGAAGCGAGGACAGTATCCTCATCATCAGCAGGAGGAGGCGGAGGAACAGACATGACCGAGAGGAAAGAGAGGGTGAGCGCAGCGAAACCGAAGTTGGAGATTCAGCTCCTCAGAGAACTCAGAACAACGCCAAAGGTGATCAAGCCTTCGCCGTCGAACCGTAGGAAATCCAAAGAGTGAGAGCTCCTTCTCCCTCTTGTCTTGTTTGTTGCGTCTTTGGCTTAGTGGATCTGGTCGATGCTTGCGCTCCACTAGGGACCTCATTTTGGCGCATTGTTGTCTGTTTCCATATAAGCCAAGTCTCTTGAAAGGCCGAGTCCTTGGTTCTTGTATGATGGCACTTCAGAGATTGAACAGGAAGTGTTTTGTCGCAGTAGATGTGATACACATACTTTCTCAAATTCGACTTCCGAATTGCACGCCTGTTCTGCCTCATCTATTTCCTGTTCGGTGTGCCGGCGATGTTCTCTGGATCTCGCCCGGCTCTCTCTCTTCGCTCACAATCAATGCGCAGGCTCCGTGACGTGGTCCAATCCCGCTTCTTGATCCCGCTTAAACTTTGATGTACATTGAGATCGGCTTACCCAGCCCTTACCTAAGTTTGATAGCCCTACATAAGGCATAGTAGGTAGTACAATCTGCAGGAGTATTGTAGCTCCGGAAGGTTCTGCGCATCGGATGCGCAGCACCGCGGTGCTGATCCCTGGCACCGCACTACTAGCACCTACAACACGATTTGGTGCTATCTAGGTCTGACCGCCCGTACGTCAAATATGTGCAGCGTACATAAAACCCGATATAGAAGGGAACTGCGGAGCACGCGGGTATTTGGTCCCGCAAAGGATGGGATGCGCGGGAAACCTACCCGCATCGATTTGAGCTCGCGTCTCATCTTTTCAAATTTTGGTTGGGAAATGCATACAATAGTCTTCGCTATTCTCTATCTATTCTTTGTGCGGAGAAGGGCTTCAAACAATTTCTCGTAGTGGCTCTCAACTAATCCACCATGATCATGATGCGCTTGTTGTTGTGTCGACGTCGCAGGACGATGGTACTGGCGGCGACACTCCTCTTGGTGACTCTATTGGAATTGAGAATCCTGCAACAACTCGCCATCCTTTTGGGGACTGTGAGCTGTAGTGGCGACCCAATCGAATGCTACCAAGACTCGCTGCCCCCAGCTAAGAAGTCTCCTCGAATGACTGTTCCAGCAGCAAATTACTCAATATCCACATCCTTGGTGTCGTCTGTTCCAACGAGGATGATTTCTCCTCCTCCGACGACGACGACCAGCAACACTACGAGCAGTACTACTATTCACGGCATTCCGAAAATTATCTGGATGTATTGGGATCGAGGACTCGACCACTTGGCGCACATTGGCGGTCCCCATTCCGAACCCAACAAATATCAGGCCGACTATGCATGCGTCAAGGCATGGCAGATCTTGCATCCCACCTGGGAGATTCGCATCCTCAATCAAACACAAGCCAAGCAACTCGCTCCCAAATTTGCCCGTTTGCAAAGTATTCCTCTATTTGATCGCCGTGGCCAACCAATAGCCAATCATCATCGGGTTTGCCGCATCAAACTAGCCAATCTGCTTCGCACCGAGCTCCTGACCTTGTACGGTGGTGTCTATACCGATACCTCAATTTGCCCCCTGCGGCCCCTCGAAGACTACCTCGGCCAACTGGTGGGACCCACGGACGGCTTTTATGCTCCGCCGCACTTTCAGCTGGCGGGTGCCATGAATCATTCGCAACTCCAACAATATGCCACCTGCCATGTTCGAGGCAAGTCCATTCTTGCGGAGGAGCAACTGGCGGATCCGGCCCGCATGATTGACAATTTTTTCTTGGCATCGTCCCCCGGAAATTTGATCATGAAACAGTGGATGCAAGCCTACCATCACCGTCTCCAAGTGACAATACAAAAGGCCCCTCGTCATAAAAATGTATGCTTCACATTGCCGTATTATATTCACCAATGCACATTTACACTTCAAGTGTTGAACGATCCGGCCTTTGAACATGCCTGGACTGTGTATCGAAACCGTGTCAGACCCCACGAAGGATATTGGCAACATGACGATTTGGAAGGAATTTGTTATGGTGGTGAACCAAATGAAAAGTGTGCGACAGATGTGCAACATGTCTGGAACAAGTGTTTTTGGGTCAAGAAACAAGAGAGTCGTTTGTTGGAATATGTGCGATCCCCAGCCTATCACCAAGACATTTCCACCGGGGTCAAAAGAGGACTTGCCAAATGATCCTTCCACTTAGTACAAAAGCAGGGGACATCCACTCGTGCGGCCATCCTCCGACAATCACCACAACTCCAATTCCTCCTCCTCCTCCTCCTCACAATCATTGTCCGTCTTGTTGTCCTTTGCCGAATTTGTGGTACGCAAGGGGAAGCCACCCTATCAGTCATGGGGTGGTCGACGCCCCTCTACAATGTCGCCCTCCATGCCCATTGGCTCCAACACCACATTGGTCGGTCCTGGTTGGATCCCTTCCACATGTGGATTGTCAATTACCAGCATATGAATTGGTGCAATATCCCCATCGCTTGGACGAGCAATTGCAAACCTTTTTGAATCTACCGCCATTGCCAACACAGTCCCACAACAAGACGACGCCAGACGGTTGGCCACGCGCCAACGTCATGCGCTTGTCGTCGACATTGTTGTTGTCGTCGTCCATGGTGTCGTGGATGCTTGCCCCCGAACCAGAACCACCCTGTGCCGTCCAACGGGACTTGTTGCTGGACGTTTGGGAACCCACCAATCACGACTTGGTCCGGCTTCTCCAAACTCCGAATACGAGCGGCAGGAGTAGTCTAGTGCTCCAAACTCACAATAGGACTATACCACCGGACTCGTGTTGGTTCCACCCTTTGAATTCCAGTGTCGACGACCCTCCTCCTAGTAATAAAACCGATTCCCAACAAAACCGAAACAAAAACCGACACGGTCCTCTTGGGGACAACCAATGTGTGTGTGTGTGTGTACGATTCACATTCCTGGTCGGACCAAGAGTGGTTTTTGTGCAAGACTACGAAACCGAATCTGCCACACCAATTGTTCGTCCCTAGACACTCGCTCCCCGGTATATGAATTGGTCTCTGCCACTGACTTTCTCTCTCTCTCTCGGTCGGGGGTTGCGACTCCACCATCCTGGACTTTTGTGTGTGTGTGTGTGTGAGAGAGAGTGGGTTGGCGGCATGGAGAGAGTCTGTTTCACACAACCACCATGAATCCAGAACCAGACCACTGGTCACGGGCAAGACCACACGTACAATACACAAGAGAGAAACCTGTGTGCACACCAGACCACCTTTGGATCCCTTGGTGGCTTGCGAACTATGTACAATGCCATTGTCATCGGTGGAACAAGTAGAAACAGGAACGATATACAGGATGGTATGGATCGAGCATCGGTCGGAGTCACTATAGAGAGGTATTACTCCTCTTAATAACTTGGAGTAGATCCGGTCGTATCTACGACCCAATTATTTGGCGCGACTCAAGAATTTATTGGTCGCATTTACAGTCGCATATAGAATGACACGGAGGTGACACCATCTGCGCACACGATCCATCCAACCAACAGATGGTCGAAAAGACACACACGCATGTCAAAGGTCAATTGGTGCAGTCCAAAGGGCAACACGACGTATTCTTTGTTTCGGAATGGACAGCTGTTGTTGGGGCCGAGTCGTTCTTCTCACAGACACACATGCCATTGCGTTTGACAAAGACCCATCAAGCAAAACCAAAAAGCAATCCCAAAAAACAACAACACAAGAGCCATCATCCTCTCTCGATTGAGAAAAGAACCAAAGAAGAACAAACCGAACAATAGACGCTCAAAGTGAACCTCTTGGAACAGACCCAAACACACGGTACGTTCGACACGAGACACGAAGCACAATCAGAACTCCAAAACGGGTCGTTGGGTCAAAACCCACGGCAACATCTTGGTCGACTCACAAATCCGATTGAATTGCCTTTCTTCTACCAGTTTTTAGATTTCAGAATCATCCTTCTCAGTATCATGTGGACTCGTACCCTTGCCTTGACCCTTTTGGTCGGTTCGACGACGGCCTTTTGTCCGCCCCGTCCTTCGACGAGCACGACGAAATTGTTTTTGGAACAAGACATTGCCGACATGATTGACAAGGAATTCTCGCGACAACAACACAAGAAGGAATTTGAAGCGCAATGGATGCACAAGAATCGTGAGGCCATGTTGCATTCCTATCATCGTCACAGTATGCCCGATGTGGAACAAGACAATTACCAATTTCACGTCTTGGAAGCGGCCGACGATCATGACGATTTGTTGTCCATGCGACAATATCACAAGGACAAGAAATTGGCCCAAGAACATCCGGAAATTTATTGTGCCGATCGATGCATTGCCACGGGACATTGCGATGTTTATGAAGATATTTTTGATTTTGACCCCGCTCAAGTCTTGGAGTTTTGTCAAGACTGTGTCTTGTCCGATAAGGAAGAAGCCTGTGAATTGCCACCCAGCTTTTTGCCACAAGACGACGACGACGACAGTGTCTCCAAACTCTCACCCTAACTCGATCGATCCCATTTGTGTGTGAAAATGAGTGTGTGCAACGACCCTGTCGTAAAAGAAAAACAAAAAGAAACCTAGCATCGTATCAACTATATTCTTCTTTGTACTTCCTGGGACGCTTTCCTTGCACCACTTCTAGTAGGGTCGAGGAGGGACGGACACGGACAGGGTCGAAGTGGGCCTCTCCAGAACGGAATCTGCGAATCGACCAGGGCCAAGCGTCGGTCGCATTTCATCCAAGAGAGCTACCTACCTAATAATAGGACATGGCATCCAAGCCTTTTGTTCTTTCATTTCTCGTCGCAAAACGCCGTTTCGGAGGAACAAGTACACACGCACAGGCACATACACACATACTATAGTCGCTCGTTCTCTGTGGTTCGATCATGGAGGAACAGTGGTAGTACGAAAAGCGGGGTGTGTGGTCAGCCTCTTTACCAATCTAGTTTTGGTGTCGTCGTTCGTCTGCTCCACAGTGATCCTGTCCGACACGTGTGTGTGTCTGTGTGTGTGTTGTGGTTTGCGCCCCTACACATACAGTTGGATTCTGGATGTACAGCGTTCGAATCTCCTTTTCGTGTGGCAATAGATATCATTCTGTTGTTGTTGTTCTTGTTGTTGTTGTGGAGGAACAAGCTGGAGGATTGAGCCAAGTATTGATCCGTTATTATTGTTGTTGTTGTGTTTTCTAGGAGGAAAGCTGGATGATGCAAGGATATATCCGTCTATTCCGTAGTAGTAGATGTATCGGAAGAGCAATTCGAGAGAGCGGCCTTTTTGTGTCCCGCTCCTTTCTCGGCGTGCGTGCGACGACATCGAACAGCGACTGAGGGCTATGTTGCTTGGGTGAGTCGCATATTCTGCTGATTTCGGTTCCTTTTGAAAACCTATGCTCATGACCTGAAATCGTTCCAGTAGAGTGCAAACCAAACTTGTGAAGTGAACTACATTGAGGACGATAACACCAACAAAAGCCGAACGCCGTCCTCGGGGAACGAACATTTACCGCACGGACAAGGGCACGCTGCCAATGGGGCGCGACGCGGACCCGCCATGGGCCATATTGGCCAGGACAATTCCCATGGCCGAACCACGACCCAACTGCCAAAACAACGCCGATCCGCCCCCACCCATCGGATGGCAACACATGCAACGCATGGCGACCGCAACATGGGCCATGGAATCCCTCCATGGTCTCAGAAAAAGCAAACAAAACAAACCACACGACGTTGCTACACGTTTCCCCCGCCGCCATGGCAAAACCCAGAACCCACAGCTGGCCGAAAACACAGCGCCCAACGGAAACACATACCCCCAGCGACTGCTACGGAGTAACGACAACACGCATCCGGCACGCCCCCAAACCAAAACCAAGCCAAACAATCGGATGACCGAACCAACCGAGAGGATGACCGAACCAACCAAGAGGATGACCCAGCCAGACCACCTCTCCACTCCACCACCAGCCCAAAGACACGGAGACAACAACAAAGACCCAGGCCACGTAGACCGGGCAAGACACCAACAGGCACTCCCCCGCCCACCACCACAGGACCATTCCAGGCCAAACCACACCACAACAACCACCACCCCCGCCACCAAGTCCGAATTTGAAACGATGCCGACCTCCGCCACCACTGAACCCAGCTGCCCGGGCCCAAAGGTCTCCAAAAGAACCCAGATAGCCCAAGCCCTACAGCGAGTCATCCTCCAACTCAAAATGACCCCCCCAACAACCAAACCAACGGAATGCCTTCCTCACAAAAACAGTGAAAACAGAGTTTTTCACAGAGAGCCTCCTCCAGCCGACCAGCACCGCCAACAGCAACCTTCGACCAAGATGCAAGTCCACTCCAAACCTTCCGCCGGCCGTCGCTCGACCCGGGCTAAAATCCCTTCCTCCGCCCTCGGGCCCATCCCTCTCTCAGCCACGACCATCCACGGCACCACCGCCGTCACCCCGGACCGTAAGACAACCAAAACAACCGCCAACGACAACAACAAGAAAGGAAACATTGCCAACAACGACAACAACGACAAAAACACAGAAAAAAAGAACAACGAACAAAACACAGAAAAAAAGAACACCAACGACCACCACGACAACACCAACAACGACAACACCACCACCGAATCCATCAACAACGAGCCCAACCAAATCAACACCACCGACGAACAAACCACAGACGAAGGCACCCAAGGAACCAAGGAAACGCAACCCACCGACAACAAAATCCCGACGAGCGACGACGACTCGACTACCAAACGCAACGACAACGAAAAAGGCACGCCGACGACGAACCCTTACAGGCAACCGAAAGTGGCGAAACGTCCCCAGTCCCCCGAACCGTCTTTCCTGTTCCACCTACACGTGGCAGTGAACCACCATCACAACCACGAGATCGAGTCCACTCTCCCGCGACTCACCGAACAAGCTCTGAAAACGCATCTCAACGACGTTTTCTTCCACCACAGCAAGAGGGAAGAGCCGATGTGGCTACAGGTCCACTCCGTGGACTTCCTCGAAACGAAACAGTCCCCCAGTCGCCCCCTCCGTGGCGCGGACAACCAAAACCGATCCAACAAGGGAAGTGGACACACATCCACCTTCCATGTCACCCTCTCCCCTGCTCCAGCGGACGACGCATTCGACACCGGTGTTTTCTTCGAGCAAGGTCTTCGCTTTGTCTTGCAAATGTGGCATAAACACCACAACGACGACTTTTCCTACGACGAGCACGGGTACCAAACAATCCTTCGCCCAGGCACCCGCCAATCCAACCCAACGATTTACCCACGGTACGACCAAATCAACGTCTACCAACCAGCATGCAACAACCGCACGAGCGACACCTACGGCATAGTCGTAGGTGTGCCGGCCCAAACAATCAAACACCGTCGAGCAGCTTTGGACCTGTCCTCCGACATCCAAAACATCCTCACCCCTCACCTCCCTCGGAAGCTGAACCACGTGGACTATTACAACCACATCGGCTGTCGTGCTGGAACTTTCAGCGGCGAGCTGAAAAATAAACAACGTGGACAAGTTCCGGCAATTTACCTCACAGCCTCGTCCAAAAGCAACTTTGAGGCACTACTTCGGAGTTACAACGCCTACCTATCCGCCAACCGCAACACCGAACTGACTTGGTGCAAGAACAACATCCAAATCATCCCGATGCCAACCTCTCAGAGCAATCGAACAACAACCTTGGAGGCAATCAAGGACATTGACCAGTTCTTCGGAGCTTGCGTCAAAATCAAGCTTAAACCCATCAACCAAGAAGCAACCGACGGAGATTGGAAGCGACTGCGAAACATCCGTGAATTCGTGGCCCTTTTTCCAGAATTCGATAACGAAGACCCGGATCCGCAATTCTACACCCTCTATTTGCGAAAGACACCGGACACCCACATGTTAACCACCAACACCATTCGGCAGCACCCAGAGTTTCCCGAAAACATTCTTCTCCCCACTCTGGCGGCAGTAGCGGCAACACCACCAAGACAGACCATCACAGGCCAAAACCCAACCACTCCGACTTCCTCCAGCCACACCAATAGGCTGCTAGCCTTCACCAACCGTCTGCTCCGTCGCAAACACAACAACCTCGACGAGACGTCCGGAGACAGCAACAACAACAACACCAACAACCAAAGTGCACCGCCGAACACCAGCCCGCCGGCCAACAAACGAAGCGCCGCGGCCATGCAACCCACAGAAGACGAAGAAAGAGACCCATACGACGACGGAACCGACTGGACGACGGTGGCCGCACAAACAAACTCGTTTGCACCACACCCAGAGGAAGAAGACGCCAAACCCGCCGCCAAACGCAACCAATTTGCACCTCTCACCGAACAGGAAGATGACGAACCATCGGCCGCAGACAGGATGGACACGGACGATGATCACTCCCGGGCCCTGATCGGCAGCGATGACAACCTCGAAAACGACGAACACGAGTTTTCGTCCACCACAATGGAAGAGATCGAACTCATCTTTAAGTATGTGGCACACAACAACCCCTCTCGCCTAGACGAAATGAGAAAGTTTTTGGAAAACACAAAGTCGTTCACGAACGACACAGACGCGCAAGACGCGTGGAGATTCGCTCAGTCTTTGGTACAGACGAGCAACTCCACCGTCACCGACTCGCGCACCGGTCATGTGGTCCCGCATGCAAACTGGGCCAAGGGGCCAGATGAGTAAACCACCGACAACACCACCGAGACACTGCCCAGTCCCAGACTGTCCATGGAAAGTGCCTCGATTCACAATCAACCCCCACGCTTCTATCAAAGAACACCTGATCACCGCCCACAACGAAACACACCCATCTGATTATTTAACACCATCGTACTGCAACAAGCATGGTTTTTATCCATGCCAAATCTGTGACACAACCACGGCCATATTCACGACGGAAGGCCATCTAAGACAACACGTAACAAAAAAGCATAGTAGGTCCCAAACGAACACCCAATTAGTCCTACATACCTACCGACATGCGCAACCAGAGACAGAAACCAACTGGAAGAACAGTCTAGCTTACCTGCACCAACTACAACTTACACCACCGCCTTTTCGACGCAGCTTATGGCACAAACTTAAGCCGCCATTGAGAGCAGAATTCTACTCAACCTACAACAACGTGATCTCCTGGCTCCTTGCCGCAACACCACCTCTCACCCAAGCCGTCATCCGAGACGAACGACCACAACAACATGACACCGACGCCAGCTCTTTCTGGAAGCTGCTAATTCTGCTAGAGCCCCTGCTCTTAGCACCGATCAAAAACACAGTACACCGAACTTACACCAACGCCTTCCGCGCCCGACTGTCCCTCCTGAAAGCAGGAAGAATCGAAGACCTGTACCAAACCATATGGAATCCAACACCGCTTCCGAAACTGACCAACCACAACAACAAGACGAAAACCAGGCAACAACGACGCCAACAACAGCAAACATCACCACCAGACCAACTCCCACAATGGAAAACCAGCTCGGCGCAACAACTGGCCGATCTCGGTAACTACAGAGCCGCCGTCAAACGATTGACGACAAACACGCCACCGGCTACCCTCACCCCTCCCCGAATCCAAAAATGCCAAAAGGAACTTTTCCCAGAAAGACAACAGCCCCCACCAGCAACCCGTTCACACGGACAAACAACAATGCCACCACCAGCGGCACAATACCTCAAGCTTCAAGACAACATGTTTGAAACTGCACTCCGGCAAATGAAGCCGGGAACGGCCGCAGGTCCCTTCTCCACCAGCACCGACATTCTCGTATCGATGGCGTTACACAGAACAACCCGGTCCCCCGACGCCACACGGCCATACTTCAACAGTATAAAATCTATGATCCAATTGGTGGTCACAGCACAGGTCCCGCCAACGATCCAAACCATTCTCGCGAGCAATTATTTTCTCGCGCTGCACAAAGACATCAACAACCTCGAACGCCTGAGACCAATCGGCATTGGCACAGCCATTCGACGAGTAGCCGCAAAAGCTGCTTTGGTCCACCTCACTGATGACATACGCCCGCTTTTGTTGCAAGGAGGCCAGTACGGCATACAAACGCCTGGCGGAGTCGATTTCGTGGCACAATCCACCGCCATGGCGGTAAACGAATATATCGAACGACAAACAAACAGCGAAAACACAAACAACGCAGACAACAACAACAACACACCCTCCAGAGCCCTGGTGATGCTTGATCTTACCAACATGTTCAATAACGTAAGCAGAACCGAAGCGCGGAAAATACTGCTGGAGGACGAAGCCACAACACAACTTGTCCCCCTGTTTGATCTGCTGACAAACAGCCCATGTAACCAATGGTACTTCGACGAAAATAAAAACGCCAGATACCTTACCCAAGAAGAGGGATTTCCTCAAGGGTGTCCCTTGAGCCCCCTTTTTTCCTGTCTCGTCCTCCTGGCGTTGACAAACAAACTCAATAAAGAGCAAGCGAAACGAGCGCAACTAAGAAAAGTGAGCTACGACCCACACGACGACACTATGGGAGGCATCGGCCACACCGCATCGATCATGGATGATACTTCGGTCTGCTTGCCCCACTGTGACCTTCTCTGGTTTCTCCAACGCTTCGAAGAGCTTGGCAAACCACTCGGAATTATCCTCAACAAAAACAAAACAACCATACTTACTTCAACAACTGGCACCTCGCCAAGCCACAACCTCAAGCCAGAACAACAACAGAACCTCCAAAAAGCTCTTGAATTTCTCTCACCCGACAACCCTGAAAAAGCAGAAATAACACATGGAGTGAGATTCCTCGGACAACCAATCGGGTCGCAATCGTTTGCGCAACAATACATAAACCAAAAACTCGAAAATATGTGCAACAAGATGGACTGTTTGACCCAGTTGAACGACCTCCAGACACAACACAGCCTCTTCAAATACACCATGATTTCGTCCATCATGCACCTCCTGCCAATTGACATCCTGTTGGCCAACCCGAACCAAGATCCAAGGACAACCCTGTGGACAAGCCCGACAACACAACGGACGGAAAAACTCGTCGCCAGATTCCTCGCACAACTAACATCACTACCCGAACACCAAATCACCGAGACATCCACCCTCATTGCTACCATGCCCCAACGACTAGGGGGCCTGGGCTATCACCAGGCAGCAACAGCTGCATACCCTCGTTTTCTCACACAGACGGCCAGAGCAATCCATCTCGCGTCTTCTACAGAAAACCCCATCCCCGCTGTCCACCAACGTCATTTCACTTCCTGGAAAGACAGTACAAACGGACACATGACAACATTCAGAAAAGCATTGTCACTTTTCGCAAACGAACAAGCGGAAGAGTCGCTTTACGTACCTTCGAGATACGAGCCGACTACCCACAACCGCCTCCTTCAGCACACCGTGCAAGAACACACATTGCCACGTTTGATTGTTGAAACCGATCCAAACCAACGCCTTTTCCTTCCCGCCCTGTTGTCTCCACTGACCAGCATGGCACTCTCCCTTCCCCTCACGGCCTCCAAATTCCGGTACACAAACCAAATTTTCCGGACAGCAATCAAACGCAAACTGCGACTCCCCCTGTTTGTCAACGACCCATCCCAAAACTGGCCCCAAAAATGCCGTTGTTCCAAAACAAAATCCATCGATCCCATGGGAGACCACCTTTTTTCGTGCACGGCAGCATCCAAGACACCTCTGTCCAACGCAATACGGGACACCTTGTTTGATGTCCTGCAACAACTTGCTCCGGCTGCCGCAGCCGTGGACACACCACACGATGTCCACATTGAACCTCCAGGACTGGCACCGCAACATCACAGAAATATTCGACCGGCAGACGTCGGCATGCTTCTCTCACAACCACACAAGAACGAACCGTTCAACTATGTCGCCATCGACATTACCATTCCGCCGCCGCCACAGCCACAGCCCCTTCTCGACCCGTCCGACCACACCACACTTGCCTCAATGGCCTCCAGGACGCATCAAGAAGCGGCAAGAGCTAAGTTCTGCAGAGACCCCGACACGGCCAAACATCTCTTCGACAACGGTATTTACTTGATACCCTTCACCGTTGATCATCTTGGAGGACTCGGTTCTTTTGCCGATCGCCTTTTGTTCCCATCAACATACCACCCGCATCTCTTCACAACCACACAACCACCACCATGGCACAACCCATACTTCGGAAAGGACCAACAGCGGAGCAAACCACAACCATCGGCATTCCGACTCTTCGAAGAATCCACAGCAGCACCTTCAAATCTACTCACGGCAGCCAACGCCAAAACCAAGAACTTCAGCTACCCAGAAGCCCACATATATTCCATCGGTCACTTCGCAAAAGCTTCCTTGGGCCACGCCATCGTCTCCGCCCTTGCGACTCACGCAAACAACAACATAGGTGCAATCCGGAAGCACCAATCCAGACACAAACTCAGAACCACACAATTGCAAAATTTGGCATCCCCATGTTTTGCGCCGGTAACACCCATCTACTCCCCCGCCCCCATGGCAGAATTCGTCCCAAACATGGACACCGCCCCACTCCTTTGTGAGCTGACCGCTTAGGAGTCCCACTAACGTATAGACAGTAACCTAAAAACTCGGAAAAATAATAAGAGTGTGCAATAGCTACAGCGCTTCTGCATCACTGGAGAGTATCCAAGCTGCAACAATGTTCCGTTACCTATAGAAGTCTGATACATAGCAAGACATGCTCACAAACAAAAGTGTCCTGGGCGAACGTGTGGCTTAAATCGCCATGCAGTTTTGTTGGAACGAACTTTGCATTCACCGAGAAAAAGCGGTAGGGGAAAAATGGAGAGAGGGAGTGTGGGTAGATGGCCTAGCTCACAAATCTCGTTGGATGCAAACAACCCAAACGAGAGTTGAGCTCTATCGATCTCTCCAAGAACCTCTTGCTCAATTATTCAACTCGAGTCTTTCTTCCATCATGGGTTTCCTCTCATTGCACTGGTTTGTCCTCGTCCATGTGCTTCTCGGTTCCTGGTCATGCACGGCCACAGAGGACAGCGCAACAACGACAGAGTATCATCGTACAAGTGAAATCAAGGCCGTTCTTGACGACAAAGTCAACAGTGATATCATCCAGTCATCACCCGTATCTAGCCCGAATAATGTGCGAGACGACGACAAGAGTCATCCAGCCATGGGAGAACGTGTGAATGGGAGTTCTGTTTTCCAACAAGGAGGACGTTTCTTGTCTCGAAAAGAGGATACTATCGTACGTCGCAAGTTGAGCACCACAACCGTGTCCTCGTCTTGTGGTCAGGCATCAGGCCGAGTAACCCAGTGGAGTTTGAGTATTGGTTTCATTATACGAGCCAAGCCGGGCAGTCGAAATGAATTTGAGTTACCC
The DNA here is from genome assembly GCA_946965045.2 of Epithemia pelagica. Taxonomy (NCBI): domain Eukaryota; phylum Bacillariophyta; class Bacillariophyceae; order Surirellales; family Surirellaceae; genus Epithemia; species Epithemia pelagica. The sequence continues at coordinate 3,824,546 of OX337232.1, read as the reverse complement.
GAAACACAATGGGTATTTGACACTCTTCTTCCATCGCCCGTGGCAACGCCGGAACACATCTATCCAGACATACCCGAGGATACCATTCAAATCCTGGAGGAAGACAGTGACTCAGTACAGTTCCAAATTAACCAGGCGTGGGATGAACCAAGTGGGTTGCAACCCATTGCTGTTTCGAAGGACAAAGACACAGACACAGATGTACCGCGCGATGAAAAGGTAAGCCACGACATGACGGATGGAATTATCGTCACAAAGGACAGTCGTGACACAGTGAGTTTTCAAAGCAATCCAAAGCGGGACCATCATAGTGGCTTGCAACCGATCGTCGAGGATGGAAAAGCAGATACTGAGAGAACTCCAATCGACGGTGCTGATTCAGTGGACATCGATTCGCAAGACCTGACTGTGCCAAAAGGAGACAGGGTTTCGACCACAACTTTGGACCAAACCACATCTCCCGATCCTGATGAGGTCATTGCGAAGCAGCTTTGGCCTTCTACGGGTAAACGTCCAGTCATCATTTTAGATTTTGATGTAGACCGTGATGTCTTGATTGTACCCCATATCCCGCACTATGTGGGTAAAGATGACGTTGAGTATGTTTGGGAGCATAAAGAGGATCACAGTGTGGTACGTGGATCTTTTTCTTTTCGCATGGTCTTGTCTTCGTGTTTGTGTTCCGTATTTAACAAAGAGTGAGTGTTCACGTCTTGCCTGGACGATTTTTTGTCAATGGTCTCTCTTCTCATTGCTTTCTCGCTTGTCATTGTCATATATGCGTCCTGTCGTTCCCGTTGATGCTCATGTTCTTTGACTACTGGCATGTCGCTGTGGTCGTCTTTCGTTCCGACAAGGTCCCTGGAAACGACTGGGATTTCACGCAAATTCTAGAAAAACGGGAGCGATGGTATACATCCACGCTTCCCAACATGAATTAGGCGGATTAAGAACTGATTGTCATTGGGTTTTTCTCGACAAATCTGTATTTTAGTGTTGTTCCGTGTGTATCGAACCATGAACGGTCCCCGCCGTTGACAGGATTCGGACACACAGCAGTGGGTGTGGTTCCGTCGAGTTGTGGGTCTTGTTGTTGTTGTTTGTGGTCTCGATCTGCTCTAGTTGGCGATAAAAGTTGGCAAAGGGATTGTAGGATTCTTCTTGTTGTTGTTGTTGTGGAATGTCCCAATTCCAGGGCAAGACGGGAAATTGATAGCGCACCCATGCCCAGTACCGCTGTGATGTTGTCGTCGTCGTCGTCATGTCTCTTGAGTTTGTCCGGAGGAGGGGCATCCACTCCTCAGCTCCGTAACTCCCTCCATGATGGACTTGGGCCACTTCTCGCAATTGTTGCAAGGTCAAGCCGTGTGCGGCAACATGTTTCAAGGCATGATCGTCCGGTTCCTGCAAGGCACGACGCCGTTGCAAATTCTGCAAGGACAAGACATGCGCCAAGGTCAAGGCATCCAAGGGCGAATCGGTATCCTCCTTCGTTTGATCGTGATGTTGATGGTGAATGGGAGGATTCGGAGCATTGGGTTGAATGGAACTTGTCGTCCTGGCCACCACAAAGGGCAAATGATGACGATACCACTCGCATCGCAATTCGTGACCGAATTTCAGGTCATGCACCACGACAGAGGTACTGACCAAATACGCATCGAGATTCATGTGATAGGTCGAGGCGGGCGTGACGCCATGCGGGATGGAGGGATTGAGCCATTTGGCCATGGCATGAAAGACGTCTCGTTGATGCTTGACACCGGGTGGTTCCGAATCTTTGGGGGATAAGCCCAAGAGATGCTTGACGGCATCCTTGGTCGTCCAACCATGAGGTTCGGTCGTCGTCGTCGTCGTGGAGTGTGGTGGTGCCAATTGGGACACCACCAAGACGGCCCGACGGGGTGGTTCGGGCGGCACGACAATTTTTTTGGATTTGTGATGGACCACTTGCCACTCTTGTGCGGGTGCCGACAGTTTGTCCACCAACAATTGCACTTGCTTCAAGGTCAAGACGGTGGCTTTGGGGATCACAGTAGTATTATGGGTCGTCGTTGTGGTGCCGTCCGTATGGCGGTGAGAATGTTTGGAAGCAGACGAACGACTGCCTCCATTGGCCGACACATAGACGGCGTGTTGGACCGACTCGGACAGGAATCGGCCCGGTGTGAGTTTGACCGTCATCCAATCCAAAGTAGTCAAGGGACGTGGTCCCTTAGAATCCGGCCATACCAAAATCCATCCCCGATACAAGAGTCGGCCATTGAGTTTGTCCAAGGTTTGTTCGTGAATACTACTGCCACTACTGCCCATGATCAAATCCGTGGCCTGCACTCCAAAGTTGGCCAATTGTTGATTGGGAACGCGAGACAAGACCCACTCGACCAAGGGCGATTGGGTCCGGGAGACAAAGGCCACGTTGCAAATGGGGGCCGATGTGGACGACGACGACGACGAGGAATTGTGGTTGGTAGTGGTTTCCTCGGAGGTGGGATATTCCGCCTTGACGCGCAACAAGGAGGCCACGACATGTGCCGTGGGTTGTTCTTCTTGTGCATCGTGATGGTGCGCATTCGTCCAGGGCGGTTTGACGGTCGTATACAAGACGGTGGTACAGTCGGCCGTCAATTCTCGCGTCAAATCCAGAGGCCAGGGCGATGGGATACAGGACGACGACGACGACGCACATTCCGAAGCACAGGAAGGCCGAGGCGCAAAGGGCGTCGTGGTCGACGAATCCGGGTCGCCCTCATGGTCGAGCGGATGGTCCTCGTTCCCGGACATGCTGCTCGTACTATGATTTGCATTCGCTGGAGAACGGTCCATTGTCGTACTCGTGGTCGTTTTTGTGGGGGTGGTGGGACACCATTCGCACGGTCCCTGTACGGTCCATCCTCCCAAGGAGCGTGCCACTCGGGCATTGTGGTGGTCGTTCGTGTTGTTATGGTTGTTATTCTGGGTAGATAAGGAGGCCAAGGACGACACATCCCAAACCAAGTGACCCGTCGAGGAGGATACTTGGAGGGCCGCCACCAAGGCCCCCACGACATGCCATCCCCGCAGTAATTCTTGTTGTGGTTGCTGTTGTTGTGGTTGAGTAGCCGTCCACGACAAGGTGGGTGGGAGGTGGACATGAATCCAAGAGGAAGATGATGAATTTGAACGAGCCGGATGCGGCAGCCACAGGGTCGGATCCATTGGAGAAGAAGAAGCCGAACTGGAGGAGGACAGATACAAGACTTTAAAAGGCGGCACTCCATTCTTGTTGTTTTGGTTTCTTGGGGACGACGACATGGACATCATTTGATGCAAGGCATGCCATCCCACCAAGGTATACGTGAGATGGACCAACCGCAATCGACTCGACAATGACTGCGACAACGAGGCATTCTCCTTCCTGGAAGACGAAGGAGGCGCCCGAGGTGCCACGTACACGACATGCGTGACATTCCACAAGGATGTCAAGGTCTTTTGGTTCTTGTGGTTGGTGTCCTCCCCCATGCGCTGGGAATCATGATAATGAGTGGAAGCTTGTCGGGTCCATTCGGCAAAGGACACGACGCGTGGTCCCACCAGTTTGCGATTGGTCTGTTTGTTGTGGTTGGAATAGGACTGCACCAAGTCCCTCCATACGTGACGCCACCTCCAATGCCACTGGCCCGCATCCAACCAGTCGTCGTCGTCATTGTCATTACTGTCGTCCTCCCTGGTGGTCGTCGTGACAACGCCGGGAGGCAGGACGACATGGGTCACGGTCACGGCCCGACACTGCGACTGCAAAGCCTGGGCCAAGGACAGGCCCACTTGCAGGTCGGCCGGGTGTCGCGACGCCAGGACGAGCGCGATGCGGGCCTCGGACGTGTGCAAGGCGCCGTGGGCGGAAAAGGACAACCACTCGGCAAACGACGACTCGGAGGACGACGACGACAAGAGAGATGCTTGTTGGGCATACATGCCACACAAGGATTCCAGGGGAGCTGCTGCCAGATCGGCTGGTACGGGTCGTTGTGGTGATTGCCCTGCCCGTTCCGTTCCCACTCGAGGCATTAGGTCATACCCACCAACAGCCGCCAAATCTGCCGTCTCATGAGGATTCGTGTCGTTGTGGTTCTTCCACCAAGTCTCCACGGCCGGTGGTCGACGAGGCGTGTGCGGAGGACTGGACCAAACCAAAGAAGAAGACGACGAAGAGACATGCGGATGGAGTTTCGGGCTGGAAGAAGAAGAAGAAGAAGAAGAAGAAGACGACGAAGATGGTGCCACCCACAAGAAGGGGGAGGACCGGTCGTCGTCGTCATGGCCCTGTGGTGGTGCCATTGCGTGGTTCGAGTTTGTCCTTGTTGTCGTGGTTGGTTCGTTCCACCCTCCACCCAGGAGGAGGAGCCATGTGGTTCCTACAAGTCCGACACTGGCCGAAGCAATCATCACTGCCAGAATGAGTCTCCTTCTCCACTGCAGTGCCTGTTGTGGATGGGAAACTCTGGACCATTGTGTGGTGTTGTTGGTACGTCGTCGGACCGTACTGGAAGACGACGACAAACGGTAGGGAGACCACGGTGGTCGAGCTGCGGACGTTTTGTGCTGGAAGTGGTGATTTTCTTCTTGTGGTGGTTGTGGTTGCGCATGGTGTTGTAGTTGCGGTTGGTGGGAGGACGACGACGATGCGGGTGGTACTCGCGTCGTCCGATGATGCAACCCCGTCGCTGCCGGATTCTTTTGTTGTTGTTGTTGGTTCGTCGTCACGTCATTCATCGTTCCTTGCTGGCTGGCTTGTCTCGAGTCCTGCTACTGTTTGACACGAACCAAAAACAGAAGGACGATTGTAGTATAGGTGTGAGAAACCACACTGCGGTTGCGACAACGACACACGGGGAACCGACGACACGAACCAACGACACGGTAGAGCCTCTCTCCATTGGTCGGCATGGGTTCCTCTATCTATACTACTAGAAACAGAAACCTTACTACACAAAACTCACCAAACAAACAACAAAAGCCACAAGCAACAAACAAGACAACAGAAGGGAACCTGCAACTGTCTGTTGGGTTGGCAATCTCACAAGGATGGAACTGCCGCCATCGCGGTGGCGAACTTGCTCCGTCTTCCCGAACTTTTCCAACAAATCGTGTACGTGGAAGTATCCGTTGAGCAGGCCACCCCCAAACAGCCAAGCTGGCCATCCCTGAGGTGTATTGCCCTTAGAATAGGCTTAAGACTAATTCTACGAGTCACAGGTCACAGCATCGTGGGGGTATTGTATTACTAGGACTCGACTCGACCGCCCGTCCAACACACACACAATACCACGAATCCAGAGTACATAGTACGAGTATTGGAGTCGGCCGAGCGGATGTTTGTCACAAAAGCAAACGTTCCAACTCTTGTCTCCGAGTACTAGTAGGAGGTGCGTGAATCGTAGACTTGGAGAAAGTTCCTCACTCCTTATCTTTCTCTTTTGCTTTCGCGTGTTGTGGACGAAAACATCATGAATCTACCAACGAAAGATACTAGGTATTAGCGGGATCTTCTTGGAGTAACCCTCACAATTTCTCGTGCGTCGCGATCGCGAGGTATCGCTCTTCACCTTTCTGGTCGTTCTTTTCAAGGCCAAATTGAAAATTGAGTGCCTTCGACATGTGGCATGTGGGTACATGTTTTCTCTCTTGTCCTCATCATCACGGTGACACAAAAGTACAGCCTTACTACAACTACAACTAATTTACGTCTTTGCTAATTTCGAGGCCCAGGACCGAAGTCGACGATGACAACCACGCCCATCTCTCCAGTGTTCCATGGTGCTTTACCGTAATGATGAAAGAGACAGAAAAAACAAAAAACGGTATCTTGTATTCGTATTGTGCATCGAAGATCGAAGGTTCCCCCAACGGTGGTGTCAATCAGGATGAAAAAAATAGCGATCCTAGAATCCCCAGCGAGAAGACTTCGATCGGGTAAAGCCACCGTGATCCGTGGTAGTTGTTGAAGTCTAACGCTCGAGCTTTTATTGCGCAGTCGCGCGGGTTTGGTTTAAGTGAGCAGACGGCAAGACCAAGGCAGACGTGTGACAGATGGCAAAAAGTGAAGATCTATCTTTCGCGACATCGATCTCACAATTTCTCGGGCACTGCCGGCCAGTGTGGTGCAGGTCTGAGGTCTGAGGCCCAGACACAACCAGGAGGATTAAATGAGAGCGGCCATCCTCACGTGGGTGAAGGTTTCCTTCCTCACTACTGCTGCACAAACGTCTGCCTTTATTCGTAGTGGTCCTTCGCGTTCGTTGGTTTCCAAGTCCCATAGACTGACCAAGGCTGTGGATACCCTGACTTTGGTTCCCTTCTCATTATCTACTAGGAAACCGTCTTTGGGGTCCCTTACTCATTCCGGTTTCCCTCGCTCCTCTGTTGTTGGACGCCAATTTTCCAATTTCCCTCTTTTGTTGTTTGCGCAAGAGTCATTCAGGTCCTCCATGTCACCAAATCCTCGAAAGAAAAAGGCGTCGTCCACCAAGAAAAAGCACCACGCACGACGGCATGCCGAGGATGACGAATCAGAGTCACGCCCCTCCTTGCGAACATCGCACGATGTATTGAATCGCTTGAAATACGATTCGACCATGTACGATCCCAATCAAATCATTATCGGGTACGACGATCGCATTCATGGACCAATGGAGACTTTTGTGTCTGATTTTGTCCGTGTGGGAGACAATTCTGCAGGAGAAGGAGACATTCCAGAACATCGCATTCAATACTTTCGACGGCAAGTTGGACCAACTACTACTACTGCATCTCTGCCTGCAGTGCAGGCGGATGATATCTTGTGGGATCGCAAATCACGCATTGATCGCATCTTTCAATCGGGTGAAACGTCGACAACGTCCATTGATCCCGAGACGTGGCAGGCTATTCAAACGGCGCGTCAAACCATGCATCGGTTGGAAGAAGAGCAACTACACCAAATGGACATTCAAAATCGCAATCAAGCCGCACGAAATATTCGTCGACAATTGGCCCAACAAGCCATGGAACGATATCAGCAAGAAGAAGATGCCAATCAGGACATGGCAGAAGCACCCAGCGATGGGACAGTATCCATTTCTCGGCAAACGAGCGAAGTACGAGAACAACTCGAGGCACAATCCATTGATTGTGAAACTTTCACCAACACTGGAAAGGATGAGAAAGAAACCACAACATCTTCTGCTTCCTTGTCCAGTGGATCTTCGCGCAAGCGAAGCATGGACCAATTGGTATCACATGCCAAACGAAGCATTAAAACAATGACTGGCAATGGGAATAACGAAACCCAAGAATCTCACGCGGCTAGAGTAGCGACAGCATCCCCACCAACCTTGGCCGACACCACACGAATTCGGTTGGAGGCCATCTTTCATCCCAAATTTGACAATGAAGGAGACAAAAAGATTCGAATGGCCATGCAAGAAAAAGTTCAACAGGGAGACGGGTATTTGGAAGTTAGTTTGAAACACTCTGGATCCCTCTTGTTGTGGAGTGGAGGACAGCGCTACTACAGTAAGAATTCCATGGACAATAAGTTCACCCATGTGGGAGAAATTCTGCTTCGACAACACTTTATTCGAGCATTTTGGAATGATCAGGACGACAGCAAAGACACGGAAGGGGATACGAACATGAAACTTGACTGGCAAGCTGAAGCACACTATCACGAATGCAGTGACTTTGTCGAGTCGCAACGATTGACCTTGGCCTTTGAGGTAGTGACGGCTGTCTTGGGTGATCATGGCGACAAGCCAAAGCGTGACTTTTTAATCTTGACCGCTGTGGCCGATAGAACTCGGGAACAATTTTACTCGACGGCACAAGTCGTCGCCTTGGCGCAACGGTTTCGATTGCCGCACAATGATTTTTGGCAGTTCACGTCTCCCAAAAGCACCAAGGCATTGTTTGAGTTTTACGACCATTGCCGTGAAACCAGTTTGGCTTCCTTTGTCGAACACACCTTGACAAAGGCAGCGGAAACACGAGTGCGAAGTCTCTATCCTCATACCGAATTCCAGGGCGATATCCTGGAAGGAATTGTCATTCGATACGTCCCCCATCCCGAAAACAGCAAGGAACCTATGGATGAGAATGAGATCAATCGCGACATGCCGTCCTTGGCGAGGGTCGCAGACGATCTGTGTTCAAAAAAGATTCCATCCAGTTTACCCGATTGTTTTGAGTTGATTACAGCAGGTCACTACGAAAATAAGTTGCCAAAATGCTTGTCGACCGACCTTCGAACCATTTTTGCTCAAATGAGATCCGCGACTAACGACGAGGCGCCTAATTCTTTTGCATCCAAAGTAAAACAGCTCTTGGAGACACCGGACCGCCGCATTGGTGTACGAATGTCCCAATCGGCAACCAAACATGTGGCATCCGTCCTTCGGAAATTGCGGGATTCCGACGATGTCGAGACTCGACGGATTGCTCAAGTCATTGAGGACTTGGATCGACTGAATATCCGTGTTGATTATTCGATTGTACGGGAAGAAATAACAAATTATGGCTTCTCGAGATGGCTCTGTATCATTCATGTAATTTTGGACCATGCCCATTCGAAATATCGCAAAAGTGTGCGTCCTGGTGATATGGCCCTCTTTCGAGGATTTGCATTGGAACTCTCCGCGGATGACGAATTCTCCGCAAACGAATTGTCTCACAATCAAACAACATTCATGTCCGACTTGGATGAAGAGAAAGGTCTCATGTTGAAAATGAAATTTTTGCTGTATATGGTGCGAACCTTTGGATGTCGCAACGGACTCAAACACTTGAAACAAGGAGGGAGTGAGGGGTTTGTCAAATACACGAGCAATCTGTTAACCAAGTGGAAAATGTCGTCCGAAGCACGCAAAACATGGATGCCATTCTTCCGAGCGTGGGCAGACTATGCAGCGCCACGGTTGTCGAAGTACTCACGAAGACGAGACGCAGGACTGCAACCCTTGAGTCAGGACAACTACCTCGAGCATTTGGAACAATTCATCGAGCTGTACGACGCTGGTAAAATCGAGCGATCGGGAGACTCCTTCAATGGATTTGTGGTGGTAGTAGGACCTGATGAAGACACTGCCAAAACTGCGGCTGATTATGTTGCCAAACAAGTGGGATGTAAAATTCGTTATGATGGACTGAGTGCAGTTCCTAATGGGACCACGGAAGGAGCGGTATGTTCCGTTTGCTTAGAAGACTCTTCTGGTCGATACCGAAATATCCTGAAAGGTCGTCTTGACGATAAAACTGCCATTGTCTACTATGGTTGTGAATGGGATGAAATTTTATCAGTTGTCGGAGAGGACAAGGTGGACAACGTTTTCAATCGTCTGAATGGATGGAGGAAGAATGCGGCCTCTGTGAAAGTCGACTTGCCTTTGGCTGCGATTCCAAGTAACGATGCGATGGAGATAGACGAAGATTCCAAGAAAGATACCGAGACTTTGCTCAAACCCATAATGCAATTTTCGAAAACCGATGACCTGGACGACATTGCTTCTGCAATAGGGATACTTGTATTCTTCCCTCAGATTCCTGGATGCGGAAAGTCGAGTCTCATAGATGAATCGGCGGAGCTGAATCTACACGAGTTTTTATCTAAGAGAACAGAGCCCAGGAGAAACCTCAAAGTAAGAATGGGTGACAAGACACCAGGAAAATACTGGCAAGTAGTGACAAAGGAAAAACGCCAAGACATTTCAAGTCTCTACATAGCCGATAAGAACGTGCCGTCGGGCACTTGGGATGCACTTTCCGGGATATGCGCCGACACGTCGTCGGTGGGTGTCCCAGCAATACCGGAGCATGCACTGTCTACTACGGTAGTTCAAGGTTTCCGAAAGAGAGATGGTGAGATCTGTATGGACAGGACGTACCGATACCCCTTCAGTCTGACTTATCTGGCCGTATGTATGCTCCGAGTAATGTCCCGACCGCCCAATTCACACCCAGGAAAGCTGGACCAGTCGCATAAACGTGCTTGCATGATCGTCGTCATGTTTTATTGCTTGTACGAAAGAGAAACAGCTGATGAATTCTTGGCTTCTCTATCTGCGAAGTTCGAAAATGCTGGAGCATTTATCGCTCGAGAGCCAATTGAGATTCCTTTCTTCGAGAGTCCTTTCTTCCGATCCGATGAAGTCGACATTCCTACTGATTTGAAGAATATCCTTGTCGAAGCCATTCAAGCTCGAAATGGCTTCAAAGATGTGGGAAAAGAAAAAGATGAGTATCTCGACGATCTTGAGTCAAGGCTACGGACTTCTCTGGAGGAAAACCAAACGTATTTGAATTCCTTGACAGTTGGTGTGGAAGTGTCCCAGCAGGCTTTTCTGGACAAGGTGAAGAAAGTGGTGGAACTAGCTGATCAAGGTGAAATCTTTGATCATGTCGACGACAAACTATTCCAAGAAGACCTGAAAAAGAAAGCTACCAGAATGATTGACTACGTTTCAGTTGACGTATCCGTCGACGATGTCCACAATCTTCTACTCAAGAATGTCGATGACAGGAGACTAGAAAGTTTATGGAAAAAAATCACAGGAAAAAATTCTGCCAATGATGTCCTAGTTGGAAGTCTTTGCGCGGACAAAAAGTTCGTCTTGAAAACTCACGTGACATTGGTTCACAAAGTAAGCGCTTCGCAGGACGAGATGCGACTCAAGTATGGAGAAGTCGAAGGCCATGGAGCAGAAGTCATAGTTCGTGCAGTTCTATGGGATGGGAAAACCGCTGCATTGGAGGTGGAACTTCCGAAAACTACCGATGAAGGCACGTCTCTACCGGCTTCGTTCAACAAGTTTACGCACATCACTCTCTGGCGCCAGTCTGGTACTGTATCTGCTCGGTCAAATAGCTTACCTGATCTCGTTGAAAAAGGTAAGGCACAAAGAGTAGAGCTGTCGAACACCGCGAAGCTCAAGGGTAGGATAACTCTCTAGACGTCACATTCTGATCTGGATGACAGGAAGTATGCTCTACCCAAGATCTCAAGGGTAGGATAGCTCTCTAGACATCACATTCAATGACATGACTAAAGTAGGACGAAATTAGGTAGGAAGTGCTCTACCCAAGATGCCAAGACTGCGGTTGTCACGGCTCTCTTGTTCGTCCTCGGCACCGTCTTCGTCGTCCCAATTCCCCTTCTTACTGACACTGCACAACAGAATTGTGACAAAAGAAACCAACAGTGGAAGCCACAGCATTACTCCAAATCCAGCCATAAAATGTACGTTGTATCCTGTCGCAAAGCAGTCCTCGTACGTAATGCCATGAGAGGTACTCATAAGAACACAGAGATTATAATACCCCGGGCCGAATCGAACATAAATGCGCTCCGTGTACACTCCAGGTTGCTGGACTTCAACTCTATGAAGAGTCCGTTGTGAGGACGACCCAACTCGAACTTCAATTTTGTATATCCGTTTCCCCAGTTCCTGATCGATGTTTGGACGGTTGTCGAATACTTCGAAAGTGACTGGGACATAGACACCAAATATGTCTTTGTACTGTCGACTAACCTCGTGGACGAATATGCCTTGTGATGCGCTGTACCCATGAGTATGAGAGTTTTTCCCTCGTACATCTCCCCCGGTCCACGTGTTAAGCGGATGATAGTTCGCAGACGATTCAAGTGTTACAATATTTCCCTCCTTGGTAGCAACAAGAAGGTCCAAATGGTTCGTTCCGTGGATGTCATCAACTTCAACCATGGTGCCTATTTCTTCACCTATCACAACCTTTTGTGTACAACCAGATCCACCCTCTACAATGTACAATTGCTTTTCCAGAGGTTGCACGATGTGGATCCCAGCAGAAGACCCTCCTTGCGTGTATTCGCTTGGTGCGATGTCGACTTCTCGTCTGAAAGCTTGGGAACCACGCCGAATGTAATCGAGAATATAATGTTGGTCGGCATGAAGATCCACCAACAAGGGTTGCGCTAGGCGTGTGCGTTCTTTCTTTTCATCACTCTCCCTGTTCTTGAATTTTCCGGCCTTCCGTAGCTTTTCAAGCTCAATTGGAAAGTTTTTTAAGTCATTGCCGCTTGCTGCCTGAAACGCAAGAACCAGCCATCGACTGTTAACTTCCACCGTCATTACAAGATCAAGGTATCCGTCACCATCAACGTCTCCAAGGGACATAGGGCTGGCTCCAGTTATGGATTTACCAAAGCCTAGTGAGCTTAGAATATCCCGGCTCCAGATGAGCTTTCCTTCGTGCGAATAACACGCCACGATGCCACCAATATCAACAAAGAACACCTCAAGATTTGTGTCGCCCACCACGTCTTCAACTAGAGGGCGAGATTCGATTGGGTTCTTCATCTGAACTAGGTAGGTAGTCTGGAAGAAGAATCGGGCCTTTCTCTTTTTCATGGATACCAGCCAAATACCAAAACAAACCGTGATGTGTGTGTGTCTCCTCTCGTTCTTACGATAGAATCGAGAAACAACTCTGTCTCGTTTCCCCCGGAATTGCGTCATTGTCCTTGTCGTTTTCGCAACCGAAACACGAGAGGAATTCCATCCTTGGGCACGGCATTGAGTCCATATCGGACCAAGGTCAATTCCGGGGCCACGCAGGAGGAGGAGGATGCAGGCTCCTCCTCCTTACTCGGACGACTCCGACTCGCGGTGTGGTCGTCCTGGTCGTCCGTGCTACAGGAACCCGTCGCACCACCACTACAGGCTTCCACTTGCACCGATTGCAACACGTGAGCCAACAGACGGGGAATCATGTCGAGGGCCAAGCCTTGTCCGACACAATTGCGTCCCCCGGCTGAAAAGGCCAAGTGATTTCGAACATCGCCCCGCGGAACCGAATTGTCCTGGTTGTGATCCGGGTCTGCCGTGCGTGGTTCCCAAATACTAGAATTGCTCGTCGTCGTCGGATTTGTCGTGTGGCTGTGGTCGCCCCTTGTGGTGTTGTGACATGGCTCGTGTGATTGGGTTCGTCGTTGTTGCACCCATCGTTGGGGCAAAAATTCCAAGGGTCGGGCAAAGTTTCGCCCGTCGCGATGAATCCAATAAAAGGAACACAAGATGCGCGTCTGGGGAGGCAAGGTGACGATTCGTTTGTTGTTGTTGGTTTTTGTGGTGGTTGTGGTTGGTTTGGATGGTGAATGTGGGTCGGACTGGTCGTCCACTCTCCTTGCTGTTGTGGTTCTTGTTCTTGTCGTGGTCACTGGTTCCTCCTCCCCCTCCTGATTCCAATCATCATTGTCGTCTTCCTGGGTCAAATCCACTGTCACGGGTCGTTCCAAACTGCGAGCCGTGACAGTGGCCGGTGGATACAATCGCAAGGCTTCCCAGAGGCAGGCCGTAATGTATGGAAATTGGTGCCACGAGTCGTGGGACAATGATCCAGACGAAAGAACTCGGTCGGCTTCGTGGGCACAGTGCTCTTGATGCGCGGGAAACTGCGCCAACAAGTACAAGGTATACCCGACGGCCAAGGCGGTGGTATCATAACCACCAAACAAGATTGTCACCAACCAATCGGCTACGGCGGCCGCGTCGTTCCAGTCCATGCCACAATCAAAAGACGAGTGCGATTGCGGTTCCTTGGGTGGAGTGTTGTCGTTGTGGTGGGAATTGGTTTGTTGCTGCTCGAGCAATAGGCGATCCAACCAGACTTGACGATGATGATTGTTGTTGCGACGAGGGGAGGAATCCGTCCGGTTGTCGTCCTTGTCCTTGTCCTTGTGGTTGTCATTGGTCGTTGTGTGCTCGTCTTGCTGCTGTCGTTGCAGTCGTTGTTGTCGTTCTTGCACAATGTCGTGCAAGGTGTGTCTCAAGTCGTGATAATCCTGGGCATGTTGTCGATTGGCGGGGGTATCCGCCACCCAGAAATTCCACCAGGACGTGGAGGACCATCCATGGGGATGGTTATGGTCGTAGTCGTAATAGTATTGGTCGGCCAGATACAACCAGGGACGAGACCAGTCCAACGACGATTGAAAGAGTCGTCGCGTATACTCTTGTTGCAAGCGGGCCATTTGGTCCAGGACGGGCACGGGACGATCCAGTGCCAAGCGCCACTTGGTTGGGTTGCTGTTGTTGTGGTTTGTGGTGCTGGAGGTGCTCGACGACGACGAGTCCTCATCGTCCCGACAATGACAACAGCACTGAAAATCATGGCCCAAGACGGCCAGTCCAAAGACATGGAGTGTGGCCCGACGAGCAATGGACAAGGCATTCGTGGTCCAACCTGCGGGTTGGTTGTCCTCTTCTTGTTCCTGTCGTGTTGCCGTTGCCATTTGCTGTTCTTGGACCATGGTTCCCACCAAGGCTTGGGCAAAGGTCCGACAGGCCTCATCCAAGACCGACTCGTGTGGTTGTTCTTGTTGCGATGCTGATGATTGTGGTGATGACACTGACGACGGCGATACGACAAAGGAATGTTGCTGCATCACGGTCCGATGCCATTTCCACGCCACGCCATTGTGCAAGAGGACGGACGACGGTCCCACGAGGCGTTGCAAATGCCGAGCTTGCAACGGACTGGGATAGCGGGCACTGCTTTGACACAGCCAGCGACGCATGGTCCGAGCGTCCAAGACGGACACGGTCGGTGTGTGCACCGTCCAAAACGTGACAAGGCCCAAGGGTCCCCCACTGGCACCGTCACGGACGACCCGGGCTTGTCCGTCCACGACATTGTGGGCTTGCCCCAAGTAGGGCAAATGTCCCAACAACGCATGGGGTGCATGTGGTACCACGTAGGGAATCTCGGCCAGAGGACGAGTTCGCGACAAGTAGCGACGTTGCCGGGTCATGCACATCCATAAGAGAGTGGTCAGCACCAGTGCGAGGATTAGTACGAAGCAGAACACCCATACGACGACACGCCAACCACACAAAACACGAGTCGTCGTCGGTCCATCCCAAATCGAACCATCCACCACAAACGAGCCTGCGAGGAGGGTCCCTTGGTCATTCATGTTGTTTTTATTGTCATGGACGTGACATAGGGATGGATGATTGTCCTCTTCCTCGTCTTGCTCCGTCCGGAAGAACCCGAGAAGAGCACGGCCGAACCACCCAACTGCCATTTGGGTGTTGGTTTCGATTTCGAATGTTGTGAGCCACTTGGTTCCTTCTCACTCGTTCTCCTTCTCTCGACGACGACAGAGGACTGGTTCCAAGAGTTTTGAATGCTGGTCCAGACAACGACCACATCCCCAGAGGATACGACGCTCTCGTTCCTCGAGTATATCTCCGTATTATGGTCATGATGGTTGCTGCATGGATGGATCTCTCTTGAATGTCACTGCATCCTTTTCGAAGATCCGGGTTTGTTTTGGTGCGACCGGTGATGTGGTTGTGATGCGACCGGCGCTCCTGGGTGTGTGCGACCGGAGGTGTCCTCTCTTTTTTTGTGCGACCGATGCCGAACCTCCGCCGGACCATCCCCATCACCACAACAGGCGACAGACAATGAGAGAGGCGGGCAACACAACACTAACTATATACCTAGCTATGCAGGTAGTTCGTCTCACATTTTTATTTTACAGTAGAATTTTATTGTAGAGCCGGGAAGTAGTGATCGTGCGAATCGCGCGATATCATGGGTGAACCGCGAAAGGAACATTATGTCCCTGCGACATCCCATCTCATAATATAACCGGGCGGTAGTCACTACCTACATATCTAGATATAAAGTAAGCAGATTACTCCCCTGTGATTTCTCATTCCTTCCTCGTCGGGCGCCCGGCTTGTCGGGAGAATGACTCGACGGGCATATGTCTTGTCGGGCATGCGCCCTCCTCGAACATATGCCCTTCTCGTCATTCTACCCTTCGCGCCGGGCGACCCTCCTCTAAAGGAATGAATCACCGTGAAGTAGTCTTACTAACACTGCGGTTCGGGGATTTGCCCCAGAGTGTGCTAGTACGCCAGGAGAGAGAATAATGATACGATCAATCATTGTGAAAAAACACACTGCTTCCTTTTTTGGGTTACGCCGTGGTGCAAACGTCTGCACGACGACAGGACGTTCCTTCTTGTTCGAATTGTTTTGGGGATGCGCGTTGTTGGTGGTTGGTTTGTGGGGGAGGCTGCACTGGACAGTTCCAAAGAGAGCAAGAATAGTGAAGAGTTGTCCTTGTCGTCGTCGGCGTCGTCATTCGGCGATGGGGCTGCGCCATGTACCAAAATTTACAGCTGTCCTGCTGGCGCGTCATCCAAAGAAGAAGAAGAAGAAGAAGAAGAAGAAGGACCTCTAGTTCAGAGATGCAAGTACCGAATGGATGCGCCTTGTTTGTTTCGATTGACATTCGTTCCAATTCTACGATTGCAGTACAATAGAATGAGAGACACAACAAGAAGATGCTCCATGGTGTCGTGGGTTCAAAAATTGGGAATTGTTGAATCTTAAATGCCTGGGATACTCGGTATTTTTTGTGGACCACATACAAATATAGACAAACTTCCACAAACTACGATGTCGTATAGACTTTTTGTTGTATAGCTCTACTTATTAAGACCGTTATAAGACGTTATACTACAATACCCCCAATGCGGAGTTGAGCGATGTGGATAAATGTTGTCAATTGTTGATAATTGTTGAGCGTGCCATGTTCCTAAATAGACAAATAGAAAATTCTAAGTAGAATTGTTTTTCTGCTGCTCCCCCAAAGCCCCCCAAAAATTAGTCCCGAATGCATCGCATGCAGTCACAGTTGACTGCATAGCACATGGCACGAAATTTCTTCGCCATGTGCAACATGATGAGTTTGACATGATGAATGATTATGTGTTCTTTTCTCGATCGTCGTGCATCGTGCAAGTTGACCATGGCCGACGGTACGGTGGAAATGGCGGTTCAGACTGGTTGTTTCGACAGCCTTGTCTGGACGAATCCACAAATCCACAAATCCACAAATCCACAAATCCACAAATCCACAAATCCACAAATCCACAAATCCACAAATCCACAAATCCACAAATCCACAAATCCACAAATCCACAAATCCACAAATCCACAAATCCACAAATCCACAAATCCACAAATCCACAAATCCACAAATCCACAAATCCACAAATCCACAAATCCACAAATCCACAAATCCACAAACGACGCAACAACACAAACGACGCAACAATCAAACAACTGCTACTATGGGTTAATGTTCTACGGAGTCATCGGCCAGTCAGGACGTTAAGTTGTTTCACTTTTCTCTTTTGTCTGTCTCGCTTTTTCTCTGACCTTCTTTCTCCTTTTCTCTGCAGCTTCTTCCTTGAGGACTCGTTTCTGCTCCAGGTACACGAGAAACTTCTGGCGACGCTGTTCTTGATAGACGCGTTGTCGAAAGATGTCTGGTCGAAACTTGAGGTAGGCCTGCCGCGAATGGTACAGCGCCGACATTGTCATCGTCTGCGGCTTCCCACATTCGACATCTTGCTCCAAAAAAGTCTTTGCTTCGGACATGTCGAAGACTGGTTCCGCACGATGGTTGACGAAGGCACGCGGATACAACTGACGGTCGTGGACGAGAGCCGCTTCTTCGTGCTGACGCTGAGCATGGTCGCGTCGCACCTGTTTCCGGTGGCCTGCGAGTCGGGCCTTGAATTGGTCAAAGACCACACCCTCAACAATAAACACAGGTTCCAAGGCGTAGATCTCCCAAGCTTCCTGGGCTGTGATATCAAGTGGAAGAACGCCGCTTTCCAAGTCCAGCAACAAGATGGATCGACTTTCGGACTTTCTCCAGTCGATCCACCCGTCTTTGGATGATTGGGCCATGGTTAAAAACAACAATCAAACACGGTACTTGCTGCTCTGTTCTCTCAGTGCTGGTCGCACGTCCCAATGCTTACGACTTTGTTGAGCCCAGAAGGGGCTCAAGAAAGAAAACACAACAAGAAAGGAGAACTCGACTCGGCTTCACATTCTTTTCGTTTCCGAACACAACAATCACGACCTGTGTTAGAATTCTCACCGTCTATGGTGGTTAGATTCTACATCTCATCGATTCCCCATGTCACATAGCCTCGTGCTATCGCATCATGCCATCTAGCTTCGAGCTATGTTCCCTAGCTTCGCGCTATATCGACCTATATTTCTTCGCAAATCATGAAAAGTGAGAATAGATTGACGAACTCACTCTCAAGACTAAACTGGGTCGTGCGGTATTACAACGGACGTAAATTTGGCCGTTGCTCGGACATTATACTAACGCCCTAAGCGTACGCGCCCGAAATCATCGAGCGCGCCCAAGCGACATCCGAGCGCTGTCGGCATCTATCCGACCCAACGGTCTAAGTATCCCAAGCACGACACACGATCACGCGAGACCATATTTCCATTCCCACAATCTCCAAATTGTCAACAAGCTGCGCGCCATGAAAACAACTATGCCAACCCAAAGCAAGAGCTGTTGACCCTGTATATGTTATCCGTCCACATATACATGTCATATACATCACATGAATCGACTCCAACTATTCCAAACCTGTTGCCGCCAAGAACCCATGACACATGACCCTTGGCAGGACCGAACATTTCACGTAGACCTATCGTAGTAATCAACACACAATCTAACAATATCACCATTTATCACATCTTCTTTTGTGTCCCGACTATCCTTCTGATAGACTTCGACTTGCTTGCTTCTCTGACCCTGAGAAGCTTGTATCGGTTGGTGACCTACCTGATTGTCTGCTCTACCGAGCATCAATGTCCCTACGATTCAGAAAGAATTGTAACAGATTAACAGTCTCAAAGCTTATTTCCTTGTGGTTTCATGGATACTAACGAGCTTATCACTCCTGTACGACAGATCTATCGAGCCAACCTGCATCCCGGGCAGCCCGATACCCTGGTGCAGCAGGAACTGGTGCCGACGCCGAAGGCAGCCAACACATCGGTCAACATCTCCGTCGACAGTTCTAACAGCAACCCATTCGAGACTCCAACCCAGCCTCACGCTCCGATCCCTGCGCCGTTGCTTCGGCCCCCGAGTCCGCCTCGTCGGCTCGTCCCTTCTCGATCCCGTCGTACCACCCGGTTGATTGCTGATCATATCAAGTACTTCCGTCAACCAACTTGTTCGACCTTCGATCCCGAGATCATCCGTGGGGAGACCCAGATCGAACGCCAGTTCCAATCGGTGACCCACATCGTCGACCAAGAAGACATTGACCGTCTGAACGACCAACTTCATCGTTCTCCGAGGCGTCGCCTCATCTTGGCCGCCCTCTCGGGCAACCCCATCCGTACTGTCCACCTCCGCTTCCTAACCTTCGAGCGCCCAACTGGATACTACAATACCATCCACGTCGTGAACGCGACGACTTGCCCTCTGCCTCCTAACGTTGTACGCCTAGATAACTACGTTGCCTACATCCACGAGGTCCATACCATCGAGGACCATCGTGCAACTATCTTCCCTTTGCGTACCGAGGTCGAGAATCACCTGGCTGAAGGTGATACCCCTTCTCCTGTTGCTTGTGCTGCCCCATCTGAGCCTGGAAACGACTCTGATCATTCGGAAGAGAGTGGGGATTCGGAGACCGAAGCTTAATTACTCATAGTTAACTCCCGTCCTCTCAAAAGCTTTCCAAGACTTAAACTCAACGCACATCCGGGTACCCTTGGTCGCACAACACGCCACACATTCCCGTCAAATCGCGAAAATTCGGCGAAAATTTGTTGAAACTCGGCGAAAATTTGTCGGAATCAACGGAAATTTCCAGGAGTCGCACATCACAACACACATCCGGGTATCACATACGTGGTACATACGTGGCACACGTGGTACATCCGGGTTCACATCACATCACACATTAAATAAACCACATCACACCGCACATTAAATAAACATCGAACCAACCAAATAACACCATGGATCCTCAATCACCCAAGACACCTACGACTCCTAAGGGAGAAGATAACCAAGACAATGTCTCGAACACAGACCTATTCGACCACATCATATTTACTGTCTGCCAATTCTTTACCAAAGAAAGGGCCGACTACTTAATGAAGTGGATGAAATACCATGGTTTTGAGAACATTACCCATGTTATCTCGTATATGCAAACTAATACCGAGGAATCCATGAAGGAACTGACACAATACAAGGTCAACAAACAGACACATGATCTACAAGGCCCCACAAGACAGCAGATCAAGCTCTTGGCTTATTGGGCCATATACAAGACCAATGAAATTCAAGACGAGCTATCCAATAGCGACTGGATGAAACTAACAAGGAAAGAGTTCAACACTTGGAGGATCAACACAGATTTCTCTAAGGGACCATCTAGCCAAGTTCCAGTCTCGCCAATGAAGTCACCGTCATCTGTGAAATCTGTCAGCACAGTTACTGCCGCATCCCAATCTCAACAAGACCTTACAGCATTCAGAAAGGGAACTAAGCGCGACGCAACTGCATATGAGGTATTCAAGGATGAACGATACTACGATTCATTCTGGCGTGTATTCAAGACTACAGCTAAGGCTCAAGGCCTATCCAACGTTCTGAATTTCAAATACACACCACCCCATGATGATGAGTATGCCGAGGAACTTTTTAAGAGCAACAAGTATTTCTTTACTCCGTTCTTGTCCGTATCATTCAGACTGACCAAGGTCGAGCCTATGTACGTGAACATGAACATGATGAAGATGCGCGTGCCGTATTGCAGAAGTTACACTCTTTGCATACCGAATCCGACCTAGCAAAGCGAGAAGTCCTCCGTTTAACCAACTACATTTCCAATCTACGTCTTGACGACACATGGCGCGGAACAACACGTCAATTTCTTCTACACTTTCAAGAGCAGCTACGTTTGCTAGACAATCTAGTGACATTGTCTGATTGCATCCCTGATCATACCAGGATGACCTTCCTCATGCAAGCTGTAGAAAAGGTACCTGATCTCCGCCGAGTCAAGATCTTGGATAATGTGGTGAACACCAAATCCGGTGCAAAATCCCTTTGCTATCAATCATACTTCCGTCTCCTTCTAGACGCAGCTTATGACCATGATCAAGCAACCCAGTCATCTGTTCATAGTCGCCGTCGACATGTCAAACAACATGAATCACTATATGGCCAAGATACAGATGCTGACATAACCTCACAAGATGATATGGAGTATCATGTCCACAACACCAAAGCGACATCTGAATCTCCATCCTCTTCGTCCAAGGTTAGTCTACCGCGTGACCTATGGTTCAAACTTTCTGAAGAAGATCGTAAGTTGATCAGTGAGTATAACAAGATGATTCAAGCACCTTAATCAATAACACCGAGGAAAGTGCAAACACATGCCCTCGACATTGATCCGGAACCTGATCCTGACCCCAACCAAGTTGCATCTGATGACGACTCACCTGGCGTAGCCCCTGAGCATCCAGATGATTCAGATCCGGTTACACAATTTATCAACCAAGCCATGACGACTGATATCAATCACCCGGCAACTGACCTGACTAGTGTTCTTTCTAACGCCAAGTCCAAGACGAGCAAGAAGGTTACTTTCAAAGCCAACATGCATAAACAAGCAGGACATGTTCCACGCTATTTGTTTTCCAGGAAATCTACTTTACCAGGAAATCAATTGATTGACCGTGGTGCTAATGGAGGACTTGCTGGTTCTGACATGCGCATCCTTTCTAAGACTGGCCGCCATATCACTATTGTGGGTATTGATAACCATGAACTTACTGGACTTCCTGTCGTCACATGTGCCGCAAAGTTTGAGACCAATGATGGACCTATTGTCGGCATCTTCAATGAATATGCTTATTATGGAAAGGGCTTATCTATCCATGCTCCTGGTCAATTCGAGCATTTCGGACTTGCTGTTGATGAACGATCTGTTAAAGTTGATGGTAAACAACGCATCACTACACTTGATGGTCGTGCTATACCCCTTCACATCAAGGATGGGTTAGCCTACATCCACTCCTTGGGTATCCCCAGCGACGATGACATGGATACCTTACCTCAGATCATCTTCACGTCACCCGACACATGGGATCCTGGTGTTCTGGACCATTCGTATTCTCCCACACCCTCTGACAATGATCCTGATTGGAAACACGTCAAGACTGATGGTAGTATGTCGAACCATCCATATGACAACTATGGGGAGTACACTGATCGTGTTGTTTGTAACCTCAATCTCCTTTTGGATCCCCCATACGATCATGGACCTGACGACGCACCCTTCTTTTCTATCTATGCTGACGCAGAAGGTAATGATCCTACACTTCATGCCTCTGTCCACCGTCGTTACCAGGAAGCGTATGACTGGAAGAAGTTCCGTCCATTCTTTGGTTGGCAATCTGAAGATGTTATTGCCGATACGTTCAAGCACACTACACGTAATGGTAGCATTACTTTTGACCACGACACCCTCAAGAAACATTTCAAGGCTCGCAATCCGGTCCTTAATATACCTCGACGCCATGAACCCGTTGCTACTGACTCGGTTTTCTCCGACACCCCTGCTGTTGACCATGGCGGTAAAGTCGCACAAATCTTTGTTGGTCGAGATACTCTGGTTACTGATATCTATGGGATCAAGTCAACCAAACAGTTTGTCAATACTCTTCAGGACAACATCCGGTTTCGTGGTGCCATGGAGACTCTTATCAGTGATGGTGGTTCATCTCTCATCTCTCAAAAGGTCAAAGACATTCTTCGCACTTTGCTTATTGGGGAGTATCGATCTGAACCTTATCATCAACACCAGAATAAGGCTGAAAACCGTTACCAGACCGTTAAACGTACGACCAACGCTCTCATGAATGCCACTGGTTGCCCTGCCAACACCTGGCTTCTTTGCCTTGAGTATGTCTGTGACTTATTGAACCATGCATCATCACCCACCCATTCCGGTCGCACTCCTCTTGAGGCTCTCTCCGGACGCCCACCTGACATTACTCATCTCTTGTTCTTTCCTTTCTGGGATGAGGTTTACTACCGTGTCAACCCCGCTGAACCCACTTCCGGTTCATATCCATCTTCTTCTGATGAGAAACTTGGCCACTGGGTTGGTTTTGCTCACAACGTTGGTGATTCTTTTACTTGGAAGATTCTCACCCAGGATAACCAGATAATCTACCGTTCTGCTGTTCGCCGTGTTGAATCCACTACACCTAACCTACGTGTGGATCGACCTTCAGGGGAGGATTCGTCTGAGAAGGATGACAATGATAAGCAAGCTGACACTGTCTTCATTCGCAGTGATAGTGAAGATCCATCCAAACCAATGCCCACGATCGATTTTGACGACATGATAGGACGCACATTACTATGCGACACAGAAGAAAATGGGGAGCGACACCGTGCACGTGTCATCAAACGAGTCATTGATCTTAATGAAGAAGCAACGAAACAGGAAGAACGTGTCAAGTACATCTACCGAAAGACAAATTCTGATGTTGATGAGATGATATCCTATAATCAACTCATGGAGTATATCGAACGAGATAACCAAGCTCAAACCTCTGGAGATAATCTTTTCAGGTTCAGGGACGTCATTGCCCATCAAGGCCCACTGAACACAACTGATCCAGATTACAAGGGGAGCAAATATATTTGCTTGTTGATTGGGAAACTGGGGAGACTACCTATGAACCCTTATCACTCATCGCCAATGATGATCCGATCACTGTAGCAATTTATGGAAAGAAACATGGTTTACTCAACGAACCTGGATGGAAGCATTTGAAACGTTATGTCAAAACAAGCAAACGTCTCATTCGAGCAGCCAAACAGTCAAGGATTAAACAAGTTCACCATTCCGTCAAGTATAAGTTTGGCTTTCAAGTACCACGCAATTATGAGGAAGCTGTCGCTCTTGATAAACAACATGGCAACACAAAGTGGCAGGATGCAACAGAATTAGAATTGTCACAGATCCAGTCCTACAAAACATTCAAGGATTTTGGGAAAGCCATCTTCATTAAAGGGAAAGTATCCAATGCACCTGAAGGATATCATAAGATACGTGTACATCTTGTCTTTGACGTAAAACATGATGGACGACATAAAGCAAGACTTGTCGCAGATGGACATCTCACAAAAGAACCCGTTGAGACAATCTATTCAGGTGTTGTTTCCATTCGCAACCTCCGCATTGCCTTATTCCTGGGTACTTTGAATGACTTGGAAATATGGGGAGCAGATATTGGAAACGCATATCTGGAAGCTTTGACAGGGGAGAAAATTTTCATTGTCGCAGGACCCGAATTCAAGGAATTAGAAGGTCACATCCTGATTATATACAAGGCACTTTATGGATTGAAGTCATCAGGCGCACGCTGGCATGATGTCTTATTCGATGTTTTGACAGACATGGGATTTTCACCAAGCAAAGCAGATCCGGATATCTGGATGAGGAAAGCACCTGGAGAAGACTGTTACGAATACATTGCCGTATACGTTGATGACTTAGCCATTATTTCTACTGATCCTGGGAATATCTGCAAGATCCTGAAGGAGAAATACAACTTCAAACTCAAAGGAGATGGACCCATTGATTTCCACTTGGGATGTTGTTACACCAAGGATTCTGATGGAACATTAGTAGCAGATCCAAGACGCTACATTGGTAAGATGATGGACACTTTCGAACGAATCTTCAAGGAGAAACCCAAGAAAGCCAAAACACCTCTTATTGGTGGAGACCATCCTGAATTGGATGATTCTGAGCTCCTTGATGAAGAAGGTACTAGCCATTTCCAAACTCTGATTGGACAACTCCAATGGGTGATCACTATTGGTCGTTTCGACGTCTTCACCGCTACAATGACGCTATCACGCTTTCGTGCTGCTCCGAGGAAAGGACATCTTGATAGAGCCAAGCGTATCTATGGATACCTTGCACATCTCCCAGAAGGCGCAATCAGATTTAGGATTGGAGAGCCTGATTATTCAAGTCTTCCTACCCAAGAATTTGATTGGACTCGCACTGTCTATTCGAATGCAAGTGAACGTATTCCTGAAGACTGCCCAACACCTCTTGGCCGCTATGTTACCACAACTCATTATGTTGATGCCAATCTCATGCATGACATAGTCACTGGTAAATCCGTCACTGCTGTTCTACATTTGTTGAACGGAACACCTATTGACTGGTACAGCAAGAGACAGAGCACGGTGGAAACTGCTACCTATGGATCCGAGTTTGTGGCTGCAAGGACAGCAATAGATCAGATTACAGAATTACGACATTCTCTCCGCTACCTTGGAGTACCTATCCGAGAGCGAAGTTACATGTACGGAGATAACAGATCTGTTGTGCTCAATGCAACCGTTCCTCATTCCATACTATCCAAGAGACACCATCTTCTGTCATACCACCGAGTTTGTGAAGCCATCGCAGCAAAGTATGTTGCATTCTACTGGAAAGATGGAAAGACCAACCCTGCCGATATCCTTAGCAAACATTGGGATTTCGTATCTATTTGGCCCATGCTCAAGCCATTGTTGTTTTGGAAAGGAGAAGTTCAAGACCTCAACAAATCCAATGATGACAAGGCTGAAACAACGAGTTGTGGGGAGTGTTAGAATTCTCACCGTCTATGGTGGTTAGATTCTACATCTCATCGATTCCCCATGTCACATAGCCTCGTGCTATCGCATCATGCCATCTAGCTTCGAGCTATGTTCCCTAGCTTCGCGCTATATCGACCTATATTTCTTCGCAAATCATGAAAAGTGAGAATAGATTGACGAACTCACTCTCAAGACTAAACTGGGTCGTGCGGTATTACAACGGACGTAAATTTGGCCGTTGCTCGGACATTATACTAACGCCCTAAGCGTACGCGCCCGAAATCATCGAGCGCGCCCAAGCGACATCCGAGCGCTGTCGGCATCTATCCGACCCAACGGTCTAAGTATCCCAAGCACGACACACGATCACGCGAGACCATATTTCCATTCCCACAATCTCCAAATTGTCAACAAGCTGCGCGCCATGAAAACAACTATGCCAACCCAAAGCAAGAGCTGTTGACCCTGTATATGTTATCCGTCCACATATACATGTCATATACATCACATGAATCGACTCCAACTATTCCAAACCTGTTGCCGCCAAGAACCTATGACACATGACCCTTGGCAGGACCGAACATTTCACGTAGACCTATCGTAGTAATCAACACACAATCTAACAATATCACCATTTATCACATCTTCTTTTGTGTCCCGACTATCCTTCTGATAGACTTCGACTTGCTTGCTTCTCTGACCCTGAGAAGCTTGTATCGGTTGGTGACCTACCTGATTGTCTGCTCTACCGAGCATCAATGTCCCTACGATTCAGAAAGAATTGTAACAACCTGGTCACGAGTCACAGCATTGCTGTCGCCAGACAGCACCTAATGCCATCAATATCCGCCAGCATAACCCATTTACATAGCAAAAGAATTCAAACTAGTAACATATTCTATACAGGAGTGGTTATCCAAATAAGATGCATTGTCTTGCTCGACTCTCTCCTTGGAAACTCGCATGCAACAGACAAAATCTCACAATGTCAAAAAAAATCCAAAGCAAACAACGAAGTAAGGATTCACCTGTCGGGTCTTCAGACTCTTGAGCTTTTAAGAGACGTTGAGAAGCTCAACAAGAGTCGACAGAGCCTCCGTTTTGTCTCGATCTGCGACAGGTACCCCAATACATACGGGGAAAGTGGTTCGTTGCTCCGCAGAGCATTTCAGACCAAGTGGAGCTACTTCAAGAAGCTTCCTATTGTTCAGTACGTTTCTCGCCTCAAGGAACTGAAGGTCCAACTTTCTGATAAGACCTACCAAGAACTTGGCGAGTCGCAGAAGTCAGCGACCGAGGAAGAGAAGAAGGAACCCGAGACCAAGCCAGAGAAGAAGGAACCCGAGACCAAGCCAGAGAAGAAGGAACCCAACGGGGAAGACGCAAGCGACTGCACCCCACCCGACTCCGACATGGAGTACACTGTTGACAGCGCAGAAGGCTTTGGCCTCAACGCCATCACCGACGCCATAATCCCTCCTACTCGTGCTCTCTCGAAGCAACCGACCAAGAAAGTTGTTGCGTTTGCTGAGGCGCGCCGCTCAACCCCGACTCCAACACATTCTGTTCCATTGGAAACAGCCCCCCCTTCGAAGATTGTTGATTCATCCACGAGGACACCGTTGATTGTTGATAACAAGAAGATGAGTGTTCCTGATTTGACTTCAAGCTTTTCGTCCCTCGAGGTAACCAATTCTTCTTCCCGAGTTCTTGAGGGAACCAAGGAGAATCCATTCGTCATCTATGTGGATCTGGATCACCCCGAGAGGAACAGGGAGTTCGAGGTCTTCTATGTGACCGACATGGTTTACAACGAGCACACCTGGAACAGCGTTTACATTCACCGATTGATTTCGCCAGGTAGCTCGGACTACACCACTTGGGAAGCACAGATCCCCAAGCCCGAAGAGTACACGCATATCCCTGGCCCCAAGGTGTTGATCAAGGGAGTTTCCAGGGACTTCTGGCTGAGGAATGTGCGACGATACCATTCTCACCCCAGAATGGGTCCTCGATGCAAGGCGTTTATCCAGGAGCACAACAAGACATACTTCGCTGTCAAGGGCAGCAAAGAGCGCGAGATGGCTTACTGGATTCTTGTTTTCCCGTCGAAAATAGTTCTGGACAACTCCGTCCTTGCTGGTGAGGAGTATGAAGTACCAACAGAGATGATCCCTCTCACAATTAATCATGAGGAGGAGGACGACGACGAAGTGCAATTCGAGGGTGGCCCAACTGGTGATCATGCTGCCAGTGTTGCTCGAGGTGAGGCAGCAGCAACGATGGCGGATTTGGATTCTACGACTGCAAGCATTGTGGAGTTGGAGTCACAAGCGGAGAATGAAGACGAAGACGAGGATCTCCCGAATGGTATGCTTGGGATGATTGTCTTTTGGCGCATTGTCGTCAAGGGATCGTCGAGGCGTGCGAAGAACAAGCAACGCAAACAGGGAGTCAAGGATTTGTTTTCTCCTCAGGGCAATGGTAAGACGACTCGGAAGAAAAAGTTTTGAGTCTTGGTACGAGTACCAGTAGAGTACATCACATGAAAAACTTCTTTGTGTTGTCGACAGCGACTCAGAGGCAATTGTTTCTTGGCCACTGTACACAGCATAAACATGCATATGAATATTGGTAGTGAGTAATCAGGTAGTAGTTTGTCGTTAAGATTTCACTATTGTATTAGAACTATCAATCTTGTAGAGCACCTACTCCTTCTCCTAGACTTGGAAAACCTCAGCGCCATTATCCATTTGGTATTGCACAATGACGCATACAGCCTCGAAGGCGATTTTGTGTTTCTCTTTGCCATGACGAAAGGTGTCTTCCATCGCTCGGAAGTTTTTAATCCGTCCGTTGACACTTTCATGGCGACAGCGCGCACGGCTCTTGAAGCTCTTGAGCTCGGCACTGTCTCCGTGATACGGTAGGGAGAGCATTGACTGCTCGTGCTTGTCGTCTGAGCGGTATCCACGGTCAGCAATTACCTTTTTTCCTGGACCAATCTTCTGCTTGAGCCCTGCACGAAATACCGTTAAGTCATGTACAGCAGCTTTGAAGGGGCCATTTGTCCATACAATTTTTGGTTGAAACACAGCAACACCCAGTTCATACTTCACACCGCCATGATTGAACTTTGGGGAATAGGCCCCCTTGTCACGGTGATGGATGGGATGCTTGGGCTCCCACGTTTTGAAGTCCACTCCATCCACAGTAAGGCAAAAAATTTCCGAGAAATCTGGCCAGGTGATTTTAATCGTCTTCATCGCCTGTATCTTCTCAATCCAACGCCACAGCCTCTTACCTTGGCAGTAGGACGCGCATACATTGAATACCGAGGCAAGAAGTTCGGCATTCTTGGGATAGACCCAAAGAAAGTAGATAGCCATAAGGAATTGCCGTAGGCCACTCGTTGTCATCTCCTTCTCTAATAGCAAGCATTCGCCATTGACCGACGCATGTGCAAGGTCAAACCATAGAGAAGCAACAACTAAAGTAGACGAACCATAATGCTTATGGAAAAGGTCGCTGTACTTCGTGCTCTCTCGTGCACAAGGAGGAGGATGGATGCCAAGGAAGTTCAATCCTTGCATCATCATTTCGTGAGGCGTTAGAAGCATCTTTGAATAACTATAAGAAATGTACAAGTAGATGAAGCCTGTGTTCTGACTACTTTATTTTAGCGATAACAAGTAGACGAACTCGTTTTTGTAAACGCGAACACGAGTGGTCACAATTTTCCCATTCTCTTTGATTGTTGGATACTACGCACCATGGCGGACGAAGAATTTGAGATTGGCTGCCGCATTGCCTTCACAGGAGGCACTTACGTTGGCATGAAGGGCTGGAGGAAAGCCAGCAAGCAGGATACTGCAAAGATGGCGTACGTCGCTATCGAGAAGGAAAATGGGCGGAAAAAGTGGACGAGGGTCCGCAAAGTGAACGTGAAGGAGATCCCCGACAACGAAGAGCCCCCCGACAACCTCGAAGATGCCATCCTCGACCAGCAAAAGGACGTCGAGGCACTTCTCCGCAAGCTTTGTAAGAAAATTGCGATGTGTGGGGTGACCGATTCATCCAGGATGACCCAGATCTTCCAGCTGTATCTCCACGACGCAATCCTGACCCAGAATACCCTTGGTCCTGCAGCAGATTGGAAGTGGGTTGTATTCGAACCCGTCGAGAATCAGTCCAATGCGACTGCTGCACCGACTGCAGTACGTGCTGACCCTGTGGGGGGACAAACCATGTGAGCGTGAAAGACCGCAACAACCAAGAATCAAGACAGTCCTCACCCTTTCGGCTCATTTACTTACCTTAGTCAACATTAACCCATAGTAGCAGAGATAAGATGTTTGATTGTTGCGTCGTTTGTGTTGTTGCGTCGTTTGTGGATTTGTGGATTTGTGGATTTGTGGATTTGTGGATTTGTGGATTTGTGGATTTGTGGATTTGTGGATTTGTGGATTTGTGGATTTGTGGATTTGTGGATTTGTGGATTTGTGGATTTGTGGATTTGTGGATTTGTGGATTTGTGGATTCGTCCAGACAAGGCTGTCGAAACAACCAGTCTGAACCGCCATTTCCACCGTACCGTCGGCCATGGTCAACTTGCACGATGCACGACAATCGAGAAAAGAACACATAATCATTCATCACGTCAAACTCATCATGTTGCACATGGCGAAGAAATTTCGTGCCATGTGCTATGCAGTCAACTGTGACTGCATGCGATGCATTCGGGACTAATTTTTGGGGGGCTTTGGGGGAGCAGCAGAAAAACAATTCTACTTAGAATTTTCTATTTGTCTATTTAGGAACATGGCACGCTCAACAATTATCAACAATTGACAACATTTATCCACATCGCTCAACTCCGCATTGGGGGTATTGTAGTATAACGTCTTATAACGGTCTTAATAAGTAGAGCTATACCACAAGAAGTCTATTCGACATAGTAGTTTGTGGTAGTTTGTCTATATTTGTATGTGGTCCACAAAAAATACCGAGTATCCCAGGCCAAAGCTAATCGTTGTCTGTGATGGGCATGGCGTTCAACGGTCAGATTGACTGTTGCAGAGTTGATCCAACGCTTCTCGTTGTTCTTTGATGCTTCCATGCTGCAACAGCAGCAGCCGATCAAGAAAAAGACACACTTCTTTGGCTCACAATTCCACAAAAGGTATCCGAATCAAGATACCATTGTGGCCAAGCTACACATTGAACCTTTTTTCTTCGATTCACCGTTATTACCACCATGAAGCTCCTCGTTTGGTATACCAGCCTTGCTGTCGTCTTGGCCTCTCTGGCTCCTTCTGCTTTGGCGGCCGCATCCTCCCAGGACGAGGAACAGCACCCATCGTTTCGTCGTCGAGTGGTCCGGGGGGCGTTGGAAAAAAGTGTACGTGTTGTCTGTTGCATGGATGAAAGGTAAACCTCTTTGTTCCTCTGCCTCGTCTCACCATGTTTGTTTCTTCTTCCTCCCGTATTGTTTCACAATCCTTCCTTCGACAACAAACGATGATGATGATGATGCTGGCCCTGTGCTCTTGTGGGGGTGCTTTCCTCATGCCGGTTACTGCGGAATACTGTCCCTCGTCCTCCTCATGACCCTTCTCTCCGCTTCTGCCTCCTCAATAATCACATTGTCGCTCCGTTTCGGCCTCCTCCATGATAATGATGATGATGATCCACACCACTACAGTCCTCGTCGTCGTCGGCTTCCACCGTGACGAACCGAGACAAGAACCGCGTGATTATTTCTCAAACAATGACCCGACAACGCAAGCTAGACAAGAAAACCAGCAAAAAGGGATCGCCCAAACCAACAAAAGCACCAAAGAAAGCACCGACACCCGCTCCGACGAAACAACCGACGCCCAAACCGACCTTCACCGAGTGTCCCTATCCGGGACCATACGATGGACCGAGTTATCCCGTTTGTTATTGTGACTTTGAGTCGCTCTATGTGTTTGGAGACGAATTTGCCGATTGGGGGACTTCGATCACTACCAGTCCTTGCACGGATAGTCCAGTCAGGTGTCTGGAGCAATCGACCGACTCGAAACTTTCGATTCACTACATTGCCGAAGGCCTCAAGTTGGATATGGCAACCCAAGTAACGACGAGCGCCCATGCCTTTGCCTTTGCCAATAATGTAGGCCCAGGTTTTAAACTCCAGGAGCAGATTAATTCGTATGTCGAGGCACTTGGTGGAGGGGATGCCGAGGTCATGAAGGGGCGAATTCACATGGTGGGCATTGGTACCAGAGACCGGGATTTGGCCGTCAAGCTTGCCTATGATATGATTCGTACCATGATAGACCCGACTCGTGATCGACAGTCGACTCGCGATATGGAAGCTACCATTACGATTGCACTTTCCTCACTCACCGCGGACATTGAGGCCTTGTACGCTGTTGACACTGTTTGCAACGTTGCTCTCATGGGTTTGCCGGATCTGAAGCGGCTTCCGGCCATCAAGGCACTCATGGTCTCGTTCAAGGACACACCCATCAACAAGGGCAAACAATTCGAAAAGTCCATTGACTACATTTCCAAACGCTTTCGAGATGGAATCTATGGCATTGTTACAAGCCATTACGACGACTTTGCCAACAGGTGCGGAGAGTCCCATTGGGGTCTGGAGTATTTGGATGTGGAAGAGGGCTTGTATGAGATTCTCAGGGACAAGGACTTTAGCCACAAGCTCGATTACATGCACGAGCCGTGCAATGCCCGTTACCGCAGTCAAACCGTCGACTGTACCGCTGCCGTTCCGGCCGCCATTGGCATCCAATACCTACCCCTCTATCCCGAGGGTACCGAAGACTTGTCGGCGGTTGCGGACTGGGTGCACTGTACTTTTCCCGTCAATTACTTGCATTCCTGCAACTGTGACAATTACCTGTGGTTTGATGAATACAACCTATCGGATATCGTGAACAAACAGTTGGCCATGTATGCCATGGATCGCTTTTCGTATTGGTGCGAACAGAGCCACGAAAGGCGTGCTTCGTATTGGTACGAGCATTAATAGTAGAACCTCCTGGCTGCCATCCTCTTCTGGGCCATGAACCAAGAAACCCACAAGATGACCACCAAGAAACGAACGAACAACCGATCCCGTCTTGTTCTCCATATCACACACAGCTATCTGTTACATGATCCCTTTCCTCCTCTATACTACAATCCATTGCTTCCTTTTCCTTCCTTTTCTCGACTGCATAGTTAATCAAAGTAATCCGAAATTCCATTCCACCTTTCTGGTATCCTACCTTTGCACCTCCAATACATGGCAGTCTCCTCTCCATCGTAGCAGCTACAGCACGTTTGTCCATGTCCTTGTAGTTCGAGTCTAGTCGTAGAGAACACGATGAACATGGCAGTCTCCTCTCCATCGTAGCTGCCACAGCATGTTTGTCCATGTCCTTGTAGTTCGAGTCTAGTAGAGAACACGATGAACATGGCAGTCTCCTCTCCTTCATAGCAGCAACACAGCATGTTTGTCCATGTCCTTGTAGTCAGAGTCTAGTAGTAGAGAACACGATGAACATGGCAGTCTCCTCTCCATCGTAGCAGCAACACAGCATGTTTGTCCATGTCCTTGTAGTTCGAGTCTCTAGTAGTAGAGAACACGATGAACATAGCAGTCTCCTCTCCTTCATAGCAGCAACACAGCATGTTTGTCCATGTCCTTGTAGTAGTTCGAGTCTAGTAGTAGAGAACACGATGAACATGGCAGTCTCCTCTCCATCGTAGCAGCAACACAGCATGTTTGTCCATGTCCTTGTAGTAGTTCGAGTCTAGAAGTAGAGAACACGATGAACATGGCAGTCTCCTCTCCTTCATAGCAGCAACACAGCATGTTTGTCCATGTCCTTGTAGTTTGAGTCTCTAGTACTAGAGAACACGATGAACATGGCAGTCTCCTCTCCATCGTAGCAGCAACACAGCATGTTTGTCCATGTCCTTGTAGTAGTTCGAGTCTCTAGTAGTAGAGAACACGATGAACATGGCAGTCTCCTCTCCTTCATAGCAGCAACACAGCATGTTTGTCCATGTCCTTGTAGTAGTTCGAGTCTCTAGTAGTAGAGAACACGATGAACATGGCAGTCTCCTCTCCTTCGTAGCAGCAACAACATGTTTGTCCATGTCCTTGTAGTAGTTAGAGTCTAGGTAGTAGAGAACACGATGAAATCACGTTTGTTTCGTGTCATGGGCGCTGGTTGGTCCAGCAGACTCAACTGTGTAGAATGGGGACACTCACATGGCTTTCATTTTCTATTCTACGGTGCTGGAGTGTTCCTATCAAACTGTTTCTCGTTTTCGTCTTTGTCTTTTCCAATGCTGGAGAGTGTTTCCGTTCCTATCCAATCGACGGTTTCTTGATTGGACAATGCGAGGGTCTACTCGGAGTAGGCGATGGAAGAGAGAGGTCGAGCTAGCTACTCCTAGCTAGCTATTATGGTAGTAGTAGCTCCTACCTAGCACAGCCCCGTTGATGATTCCCGAATGCAGTCTAGGCGGGCGGGCGTTTGTCAGCCGACCAAGCATCCGCGCTCGTCGGATCGGTAAGAAATCCAACGGTCCGTTGGTCCAATTGTCGGTCGGGCGTGCCAATCCATGTCACACCTCCAAAAAAAAGCAAACAGGAAACAGGAGCAACGACAAGGACAACAAGAAACAAGACCAATCGATTGACCATAACAAGACACAACCAACAACAAGACTTGTGTGTCTGTGTGTGTGTGTGTTTGTTGTTGGTGTTGAATCATCAACAACGAGAGAGAGAGAGGGTCTTTTGTGTTTTGGTTTCGTGGTGGAGTTTTGTCGTCCTTTCGGGAACCAACAAGTTCTCGTGTTTTTCGGGAGTGTCCTTTGCACCTCTGTTGTTGGGGGACCATCCACCCGTTGTGAACTAGCAGCTGCACTAGCAGAGCCGCCAGCAAACGACCACTCGCGGTGTTTCTGCTGGATCCGAGAGGCTGCCACACAATCCACACACCATCTTCGTTCCAGGCGCAACCGTATTGATTGATTGATTGATTGATTGATTGCATCATGCCGCCACCTTCCAACAAATACCATTCACGTCCCATGCAGCCCTTGGATGTGGGTCCACCCTATCCATCGTCTTCTTTATCACAATCACAACATGCAACGGGCAACAATGCTCCTCGATACAGCCACCACCACAGCCACAGCAACAACCATCACGAGTCTTTGCCACGCCACAAGAACCATTCTCATGGGCATTCGTCGTCTTCCAATCCTCATGCTGTTGCTGCTTCTGGTGCGCCTACCGGCAGCACGTCCCATCGCACCACATCGTCGTCGAATCGTGCCAGTCGTTCCGGGGTGCCCTCGTCGGGTGCTGCGGCCAGTAGTGTCGGTGTCGTTCGGTCCCAAGGCAGTTTTCCCTTTCATCATGTGGCCTCCACCTCGGACGATGAACAGGACCATCCAAGTCACAATCCTCATGTCCAGTCCATTGCTCCTTCACCGTCGTCCTTTTCCCAACCACCACAAGAGGATCTGATGGATGAGGGAGAATATCACTACCATGAGGAGGAGGATCATCATCATCCTCACAACCACCACCATGATGAGCAAGACCCAGACAATGGGCCCGACGAGGAGGAAGAGGAAGAGGATTCGGGTCCAGAACAAGATGAAGAGGACGAAGACCCACACCATTCTTCGGTAGAAGAGTCGGCCGATCGACACGTGCAATTGCCGACCGAAGCCGAATTGGTCTTGCTCTGTTTGGATTATTTGCGCGATTTGCCCCGCTCCTTTTCGTCCCAAGCACTCTTGCAGACGCAAGGCTTGCAGGCTGACTATATCACCTTGGCCTGTTGGGCCTTGACGCGCGCCTTTTGTCCGCCACCATTGTCCAAATCCAACCAAACAACCAGCACCACTGACGACAATGACGCGGCCGACACGCACGTTTTGAGCATTGCACCCTATTCCAAAGACAATCACAAAACGAAAAAGACCAAATCGTCCTTGTCTGCCGACCAGGATGAGGACGACGACGACGATGCGCCCCTCTTGGACGGCAATGATGCCTGGTTTGATGCCGGCACGCACCAATCCCTCGATCACGTGCAACAACCCAAGCACTTTTTGCGAATGCTCAATACGCGGCCCGTCTTGCATACCCAACAGGCCAATGTCTTGCCCAGTCTCGGCGAAATGCAAGACGAATTATTGTACCGAGGCACGGCCGCCCAAACCAATCCCAGTACCGGCGAATGGATGCAACGGAATCCTCAGTACAACAACACTAATACTACTACGAATGACAAGGACCAAGAGGACGATGATGCCGCGGCCCATCCACCCCCACCAGCCTGGATTTCCTTGTACGATTATGATGATTATCATGCCAGCAATCGACATCGGTTTTATCCCCTCCAAGGCTTGGCGTCGGGATCCGACTTGCCCGGTCCTCTGAGTTTGGGCGAACTGGTGGCCGCCGGCTTGGTTGGTCTCAATGCCCAAACGCGACGCCAAGCCGAAGCCGATTTTTGTCGTCCACCGGACGACGAGGACAACGACACTGAGAATGAAACGAACGAGACTCGTCCCAGCCATTGTCGTCCCTACGCGCACTTGTTTCAACAATACCAAGCGGCCGTCTACGCCAAGGGCTTTTTTGACGACCTCGAAGCCGATCCCACCTTGACACCCCGACACAAACAGGCCCTGTTTCAAGAACGACACGCCAAGATTGTCACCAAATTTCGACACAAGCTCGCCAGTACCGTGGCCTTGGAAGATACCAAGGGCACCATCGAATATTTGGCGGCGCTGACGGCGGCCGAACAACAAAAACAGGGACGCACGCTCCGACGACAACGCGCTCATCAACTCTATCCGGCCACTACCAATCACAACACTACCAACAAGGCCTTGAACACGTCCTCGTCGGTCCGCTTTCAAGATCCGGAACATTCTCACCACCATGAAGAAGAAAAGACAGACAAGGATCCTCGATACGGTGGTGTTAGTAGGTGGGAGGAACCCCTGGACGATGGTGTGGAAAGTACGGTTGGCACTGAAGTCAGTGTCGCCTCCTACGTCAAACGCATGGCCTTTGCGTCCAAACTCTTTTCCACGTTTCATCCCGACGAGGCCACTCCCACCACGGCCAATCCTCATCATCGATCCAACCAGCATCGGTCCACACCACCCTGTTCCCAAAAACCCACCACGACTCCCAATACCAGCAATGTCAAGAAAAAGTTGCTCCACAACAAAACGTCGCGACGATCCCCCCAAACGCCCCCACGTCCCGGCAAATCCAATAGTACCAGCATTGGTGGTAGTACTGCCACGAAACCGCAACCGCCACCCAGTCAGACCAAACCGCACCGTCCGACTCCCATTTCCACGGCACCGGCCAATTCCTTGTCCGTGTCCACCCACACGGCAGCGACGACGGCAGTCGAGGATTTGGAACAGGCCGAACGTTGCAAGGCCACGGGCAATGCGCACATGCAACGCAAGGAATACGACGCGGCCACCGCCTGTTATACCAAGGCCTTGGACTTGTCCTCGGCCGGTCCCCAATCGCACGTGTACTTTTCCAATCGGGCCGCCGCCCTTGTGAGTTTGCGACAGTTTGAAGAGGCCATTGCCGATAGTGAACGAGCCTTGGCCTTGCAACCCGACTACAGCAAGGCTCATGCCCGATTGGGATTGGCGCAATTTTTGCTCGGCAATTATGCCGAGGCCCAACAAGCCTACACGACCGCCCTTCGTCTCGAA
This sequence comes from Epithemia pelagica, assembly GCA_946965045.2. NCBI lineage: Eukaryota > Bacillariophyta > Bacillariophyceae > Surirellales > Surirellaceae > Epithemia > Epithemia pelagica. Next base: position 3,787,222 of record OX337232.1, on the reverse strand, counting down.
CCGCACAATGCCTCGAATCAATCCTATTTGGAAAAGGCCACGAAACGATTGGAACAACAAGAACAAAAACAACAACAATCGTCGTCCAATCGCACGGGCGCCGGCAAGTCGTCTTCTAAACAATCGTCGTCGTCGTCCGCCAATGAGGCGGAAAAGTTCAAGACCAAGGGCAATGCCCTCATGGCGAATCGCGAGTACGAAAAAGCCTTGGAGGCCTATACCCAAGCCTTGCAGTGTTCCAGTCACGGTCCTCAATCTCATGTCTATTACAGCAATCGGGCCGCGGCCCTCTGTTATTTGGAACGCTACAGTCAAGCCGAACACGATTCCCTGGCCGCCTTGGAATTGGATCCCACCTATGGCAAGGCCCATGCGCGATTGGGATTGAGTCGCTTCTTTTTGCACAACTATGCCGGAGCCATTGCGGCCTATACGACGGCGCTGGAATACGACCCCGACAATGCCGCCTCCCAATCCTATTTGCAAAAGGCCAAGAGCCGTTTGGCCAAACAACAACAACAACAAAAGAGTCGCAACAGCAGTAGCAACAACAACAAGTCATCCTCACTCTCCGTGTCGACCCGTCCCTCGAGCGCCACGCGCGGAGCCCAAGCAACTTCTCCGACGCACACGGCCTCGCCTCCCAATGCCAGTAACATGGACATTACGGCCCGTCAATTGTTGCACAATGACAATTTGCGAAGCATGGCCACCAAGGCCATGGATCGCAGCAAATCGCCCGATGCCGTCAAGGAATTGTTGAACGATCCGCAAATGCACGATTTGTCCCGCAAGGCCTTGGCGGCCATGCGGAAATAATCCGAAACGTTATACGGCCAACAACATTTAACTCTGGTCGGTGGGTTCCTGGTGACTGGCCTGCTGCTTGTGTGGATTCGAGATTTCAGGTCCCCTGAAATATAGTGTTTATCCGTGGCTCGTTCCGACGACCTATAGGTACTTGTAGAGTATATTATCATCATTCTAACAGTGAAACAGTATGATTTATGATTCATTGGTACGCTCATCTCCTCCGATTCCGGTTCTCTAGTGTCATTGTAAAAGTCTGTGGAAAACAGGGCTGCCTCGAGTAGGACTGAATGTCATGTTGTGTGTTTTGCTCCAGGTGGTGTGGTCTTGCGGCTCCTCCAGCATGGGACAAACGACGGCCGCAGTGGCAGGAGGAGGAGGAGGAAGGTGGAACCAAACCATGACTCCTCGCTTGGTCTCCAGCACAACCAAAACACATTCCATTCTTTGACATGCTCGAGACTAGAAGCAGACACGAAAAGTCGCAGTACCCATTGTTGGGGTCTCCCGTTCCACGCAAAAAGACCATCCCCCCACATATATAGGAGGGGAGAACACACACATACGGATACGCGCAACAGGCACAGACAGAGCAGATTCGGCTTGTGTGGGCGAATCCTTTGCGCTCACACTCACAGGACACAGGATATGTGAGCGATGGACGCTCGCTGTGCTCGCAGAAGATCGGGCGTGCCCGCGCGCGACTCATCGCGCGCATAAGCGCGACTGTCCACTCGCGCGCGCATGCCCAACAAAAGCGACTGAATTTTTGGCGGTCCGTCGCTCGCGAAAATTGACAGGAGCGACTGCCTTTCTAGATTTGGCGGTGATTTCGCGAGCGACCATCAGCGATCCGGCACCATGGCGATGGCGACAAAAACCCCAACAACACAACACACAAGTAGTGTGGTGGCGCAAGTCTCCATTCCCTTCCTTGGCCAAAACAGAACTGTGCCCAGTCTCGGTTCCAAACAAGGTGTTGTCGGTGGAGCCTCATTTCTTTTTTTTCTTTTTCGAATAAGAGAGAGACTCTTGCATCGCTTCTCTCCTCATCGCTCTTTCTTGGTTGGCACACAGTTTGTGGCTGCCCCACATCAATCACTGTCCAACAAAACAACAAAACAACAAACAAAACAATACTCTCATTTCATTGTGGCGCAAGACTGTCACCACCACAACAAAGAACAACAAGCAACAAGCAACGACCATTATCATCAGTATGGAAGTCCTTCACGCTCCGGCCGACGAAACCGCCGCGAGTGGTGCAGCGACCACCTTTTCGTCGTCCCCTACCAATCCTGCTGCTTCTTCGTCTTCGTCGTCGTCGTCGTCGTCCGAGGAGGAGGAGTATTCGGCCGAGCAACAACCGAGTGCGAGTACGGAGAGTACGACCCATGGCGCGGGCGGCTTGCACTATTATGCCGCCAAACGACAACGTCAAATTTTTCGAGCCGCCCAACAACAACAACATCGCCTCGAACTGGCGGCCGAAGCCGCCGCCGCCTTGGCCAAGCACGAAGCCGAATTGTGGGTGGCGCAAAAGTTGGACCAGTATCGCGAACAACAACAACGCCATGAAACACAACGGGTCGTGCGCAAACCCACACCCAAACTCTTTACCTTTCACGACGCCGTCACGGCTGCCACCATGGAAGACGACGAAGACGAACACCACGCTGGAGCACCCCAACAACTGTCGTGTCCTCCCAAAAAACATTATTCTTCGTCGTCGTCTCCTCGACGCAAGTCCACCAAACAACGCCATGTCCTTGTGGAAACGGAATCCTCTTCGTCTTCCACTTCTCGGGGTTCGCCACCTTCGGTGGTGGTCGTCGTGGTCGACAACCACAAGACCCACCACAACCACAAACCCCAGCATCCCTCTCGACATCCCACGAGCAGTCAGAGTACCACCACCGAAAGTCATTCGTGCAGTCGTCGTGGCACGGCAGCTGCAGCGGAGAAGAATGACCGTAATGACCATAATGAGGATGATACGAACAACAACAAGAACCACCACAAGACTCTTCGAGATGACAGTTTTTCGGTCTTGTACGACAATGTCGAAGTTCAAGTCATTGAAGACGATGACGATGACGTACGAATTCCCAGTCCCATTCGGGAACGTGTCATTCAAACCATGGATTCCTTGACCAATCTGGACGATTCACCCCGAAAAAACGACTCGAGACGACGACACACGTCCCAAACGAGCAAGAGCAAGAGCAAAAGCAGTAGCAAGAGCAAGAGATCCAGTCATGCCAATAGTAGTCCATCCAAGAGAAGCAGTCGTTCGCGTTCGCGTTCGCATCGATCGAGCAGCCACAAGAACCATGACAAGAACAAGGCGACTGCTATGACTGCCCAACAAGAGTTGGAGGCGGAGGCCGCCCTGATTCCACCTCCAGCCGTTTCGGCCTCGCTCAGTGGAACCGCCATTTATCATGGCTTGGCCAATTTGCAAAAAGGGTTCAGTCTCGACGATTGTTGTGGTGCTGGTGATGGTGGAATGAATCCTCAAGAAGACTGTTGCGACGACGATGCCTTTGGTCAAATCCTCAAACAACAACTGCATCTGCAACAACGACAGGAGCGGACCGTCCACAAGCAAGACGCCCAGAAACCAATGGAGGAGGGAGACGTTACCACCCAAGCGTCGACCGATGTCGAAGACGAGGACGACCAGTCTCGTCATTCCTCCACCAAAGACAAGAGTTGTATTTCTTCCACACTCCGGACCGGACCAAGTTCTGCCTCCTCCTCCTTTCCGTCGGATGAAGAAGTCAGTTGGCAGCTCTCCTATGACAACCACAAATCCAAGGGTGCTGCCGGTACAACAACTACGACTACGACTGCGATTTCATCCAAGTCGTCCACAACAACAAAAACAACAACAACAACAACAAGAAACCAGAGTCATTGTAGCAACAGCAGTCAAAATCAAACCCCTCCACAAACTCGGTCGTCTCCTCCCACTTCTCAACCAAGTTCGCAAGCGACTGTCGTTGTGATGCATAAACAGGATACCAACAAGAACAACAACAAGACTCCAAACAACAACAACAACAACAACAAAACGGCACCAACTCGAACCAGCCCCTATTTGTCACCACGCCAAGATCAGTATTCCTTTACCTACACCCAATCGTTTCAGTCACGAGGTATGGTTTCCATGGCTCCCAGCGATGAACTGGAAAACCGACAAACCAAAATGATGCCAACGGACGACACTGCGCAACAACACGACCGTCAGTATCATTCCGTCGTTCCCAACAATCCATCCTTTTCCATGAGCATGTCACCCATTCCTTCGGATGAATCGCCAGAAAATGAAGTTGTACCAGACGACGACAACATGATTCTCTTTACCTATCCCAATGGAACAGATGAAAAGGGCAACAAGGTCTTGCCCAACAACTACCTCTTGTTGTCGCCTCAAGATGTGTACAACCGATTAATAGAAATGGCTCATGGACAAGACGACGAAACGCAAAAGGCAACCAATGATCCGACACCCAAGACCAAACCAAGTACTCACACGGACGAACAAAATGTCAAACAAGCACAAAACGATCACGCAGAAGACGATCGATTGTTGGAACTCATTAGTATGGAGGGAGAGGATGGAACTCCTGCCATTGTCTTTGTCCCTTCCAACACGGATGCAACCACGGGAGCCATTACACCCGGGGCCTTTCATCATCATCACCACATGGGATTTTCGGAACACCACGAAACAACCTCCTTGGTGACCACCACTGATAGTACGGCCAATGTAGATCATGTGGTGGCCATTGTTCAAGAAACCTTGTCCAATTTGGAGGCGGTCGAATGTATTTCTCCATCCTCCAATCAACTTCGTAAAGCCAGGGTGACCAACAATAAGAACTCCCCACGACGACGTCCACGACATGCACCAACCACCATTGCGGAGGAGACGGAGAAGGAACAAGACACCCAACCAGCTCAATCCAAAGAAAAAACAGCTGCAGAAGCAGCAGCAGGAGCCATCAAGGCCGTGACAAGCAATCCCACGGCGGCATCATCGTACTTTATGCACGTCAATGACAGTGGCATTCTTCGGTCCAACGTCACCATGGCACACACGGCATCCTCCATGGGTGCTGGTGGTCCAAGAGGAAAAGGAGGAGGAGACACGGATCCTGTAGGAGGAGAAGATTTGTGTACCCAATTCAATGCCCTGACATTTTTTGCCGTGGCGTGGTGTCATAATGCCAATCACCATTCCCACTCACCGACGCATCATCAGATTTGTGACAGTGCCGCCACCGAAGATCACCAGCATGCTCCAGAAGAAGAAGAAGACCAAGAACAACAACCAGGGGAAGAAGCCAAAGGGTTGTCTTAAAAAGCAAAAGAAAACAACAACAACACAGACTAGGCACTACTACTGTACAATAAACATGAAATACCGTCGTTCATAAAATGAGTCTATCCAGTATGCTAGCTAGAGAGATGATAAAAAATAAATGGTCAAGATACCATTAAAATCAGGAGAACAACCATCCTCTTGATGCGATATTCCCATTATCCCCTTTTCGCTTGACCGAGTTTTCCTCTCTGCAGACGGTTGGTTCCTTCCGGACGGTTTGGTAGAGCCAAGTCTTGTTTCTATATTGCTAATCTGCCGCAGCACAGAGTGGTTCAGCCAAGTCTTGTTTCTATATTCCTAATCTGCCGCAGCACAGAGTGGCTCCAAGACATGATGGGAAATGGTTTCGGCAATCAACCGGGCAACCTGAGTGGTGGGATGCAATGCATCAAAGTACACAAAGTCGTCACAGTCACAGGTTTCCGTGGGTACCACGGGAACAATACAAAAGACTGGTGGGTCGTCTGGGTCATGAGGATGAGTGTTGGGCGGCAATGGATAATAGGGAAAGGCCAATCGTGCTGCCAAGGAGGACAAACAGGTGGATTGGGTTGTGACATAGGCCTGGTTGCACGGGGCGTCGGTACGCTTGTCTTGCAATTCGGGATGTTCCAACACGTTGGCATACAAGGTTTCCGTATCGACAAAGCGAATGCCAAAGACGGCCATATCATCATCATCATCATCATTACTGTCGTGCAAACACTTTTGGTCAAAGGCGGGTTGCAGATTCTCCACGACAGATTGGACTTGTTGATTCAAGGAATGACTCAAGTCAGTGACGGTCGAGCTAAAGTCGAGGTTGGGATAGGCTTGATCCAAGAGTTGGATGCGTGGCAACTGAGCAATATCAATGACACCCAAGACGAAAGTATTACAGGCATTGGGTACCGTTTCCAACAAGCGTTGCAATTGACTTTGAATGCCATCCACGGCCCATTCGACCACGGTCATGGGGTCGAGGCCGCCCGTCGAAAGGCCCATTTGAGATGTCCAATACACGGTGCTGGCTTCCAAAATGTCATTGGCGCCGACTTCGACCACATGAAGGCGACCCGCCTGGGTGGGCAAGGCCAAGGAAATTTGTGGCACATATCCCGTCACGGGGGAAATCAAGCTGCGTGTGGGTGGCAAAACCCCCGTAGCCGGCTGAATCCCCATGGAAATGGCGTATCGACTCACTTACGTGGCCAGACTGGGATCGCGAGGATCCTGGACGGGATTCCGAGCATAGGCCGCTCGTTGGGCAAAGTTGCTCCCGCCTGGCACAAGCGATACCGGAGAGTCGTCGGGCACTTCGAACCCGGGATCTCCAATGGTCAAGCCTCCTGGATTCAAGGATGGTACTACGAGATCGGCCAAGTATTCGACAAAGACACGTCCATCGGTAGTTCGTTGCAAACAGGGAATGCCTGTCGATGGATCATTGCACGGAAATTCCAACAAACCAGTGCCCGTGTCGGACAAGGAATCTCCAAACACCACCAGGGAATCAAAGGAGCACGAGGATTGGTGCTTCTTCTTTTTGTGTTTGCCTTCTTTTTTGCCCTTTTTGTAGTGTTTGGATGATATCTTCCACGGCATGTCGTCATCGTCATCAATGGGACAGGAAATGCCGATTTCCTCGTCATCCTCGTCCTCGTCCTGGGAGTGCGGTGATTTGGGATGTTCCTTTTTGCCATGATCGCTTTTTGTAGACTTGTTCTTGGTGTCTTTTTTGTGGATCTTCTTCTGCTTCTTCTTTTTGCGACGACTCATTCGAGAAGAAGAACTTTCATGCGTTTTCTTGGTTGTTTCCTTGGCAAGCCTTGGTGGTGGTTGTTCTTGTTTTCGAAGGGAGAAGGAGGCCTTCTCATTGGGATCCTCTTGATCGACCGAGGTGCTCTCGAGGACGCCTCCTGGTAAATTCCTTGCACCGTCATTATTGGTTTCGGCAAGAAGCACTTGGCGGTGGTGTTCCGATTGACCCTGAACTCTTGGACCAACGACCAGCAGCAGGACGAGGACGAACCGAGAAAGGACCACCATACTATAGAGAGTCTGTATTGTGTAAGACGATACGTCGAGTGGACACTCCCACTGAATGCCCCTGCAATTTGCCATAAACACTGGATAGTGTTATTCCTGTGTCCCTTGCATGAAACAAAAATGAGACACACACAGCCGAACGGTATGCCCACAAATTACACAACAAGAAGTCCACCCGCAAAAAAAGGTTTGAAACACATAGTTTGTGAGACCGCTTTGTTGCCATGTAGCAAAACGTTTTGCTAGTAGGAGTACATGAATATAGAGAACAGTTCTTCGCCGGATTGTTCTCCTCCCGAAAATTGAGTCTTGGCACTTGGCACACGAATCCTCAGCACCGTGGCTCGCTCGCCATCTTTTTATGAGCACAATATGACCTATTGTGTTATGACTGGGACTGGGAACTCTGGGCGGCGTTCGTAAGAAGACCTTAGACTTGGTAGGTAGCTAGCTAGTCTCGAGAATAGAGCCAAAGAAAGTGAAGTGGGACGAAAATAGTATCATTATGAAGGGTTCTCCCATTCTGAGTTTTGTTGTCGTGATGATGGAGAATGGAAATCAAACTACCAACTTACCTAGTAGAGAGCCTCGTCCTTTTGCCAGGTGACTCTACACCGGTTTCGATTCACACACGCTTCAGTGTTGATAGGATTCTACCGGTCCTCACGGCTCTTGTGTTGTGGATGATGTGGTCAAAGCCGATTCTCGCAACAATATGCATGATGCTAGGTTTCTTCTCGCTCCATGATGGTCGCGTCGGGGGGATTGGTGCAACCCTCTTCGTGCCTACCTACTAGGAGTACTATCGTAGGAAAGTAGAGGTAGTCTTATGGAGAGGAAGAAAGCAATGAACAGGGAAAAAGGAGACATCTATATCCTGTTTATAGGACATGGTGGAAAGACAAGAGCCTTGATTCATCGCCTTTGTGACGAGATCGGAGGGAACATGAAGACGCGGGTAGGTCGCGCAATCTGTCATTATGAATTGTACAAATTCAAACTCAAAAACGACTCGAGAATTATTTGACACCGACCCCACAGAACACGTATCCTCACCAGAAGAATCGCCTAGGTGGGTAGTTCGATGGCTTCTCTCATTCTTCATTCTGCAGCGCTTGGGATGGAGGCAATTGCATCTATTCCAGATGCACCAAAGCAAGTACCAAAGTACAAAGTGCAACACCCATCTGCAAGAAAACAGCAACGAAAAGACAAGAAGGAAGACCAGACTGACAATCGCGATTCTCAAGTCTTCCTTTCGGTCGTCTTCTTGCCATCGAACAACCAAGATCGAACCACCACCTCGAACACGAACGGACGTGTCCTGCAAACAAGAATCGTCTTCTGCTCCAAAGAACAAGCACTTGCTCCAGAATGGTTCCTAGAAGAATTGTTTTGCTCTGAAAATATCATGAACCATCCAAATTCGCTTCACTCTTCTCTTCTTTCTGGATGGATGTCACAACCAACACTGTTCGTTCGAATCCCTTGATCGATTCGAAGGACAATCGATATTCTCATTTCTCATGCTGTCTTTCTTCTTTGCTACAACTTCGGGACATAGTTCGAGAACAAAGAAGAAGAAGACTGACTTGGTGATCTCAAGCGCCGTCTCATCGTTTTGGATGGACCAAGAACGATTCCATTCGAGAATTCGCGTTGCACCAAAGTCCACAAGAGAAAGAAATAATAATCATAATAATGACTGCTTGGAGTGAACCACAACAACAAGACATGTATTCCTTGCCTGAAAACAAAGAATGGCAGTCCAAATCGCGAAACAAGAAGGTTCCTGACACTTGTTTGACAGGTGCCTGAATACAAAGAATGGTACTCCAAATCGCAAAATAAGAAGGTTCCTGACACACGTTTGACAGGTGAGGCAGGATACCGTTTGGGAGTTTCTTGGCTATGCTATTGTGAATGGTCCGAATCCATTCCTTGCCTCGGGTGTCTTCCAATCCCCTGTTCTCCACGAACACAGGGAACACTTGACTATAGAGTAGAAGCGAACAAGGCGAATCGACTTGTTTTGTTCGTCGGATGGTACCAACCGTTGCCATGGCCATGCATGTCCTTGACGAGAGCGGTTGGCCACTCTCATCGTTGAGACCACCACCACCAAGTCCATCCAACAAGTACTTCTTTCCCTCGTTCACCATTTGGACCCCAAGCTTCCCCTAGTAGTAGCCAATACTCCAGCATTGGATCAACCATCATCGACTTCCTGGCTCTAGGTAGATAGTTCACCATACTAATGTCTTTTATTGCTTTCCGTACAAGACAAGGCTTACTATGGTGTTCTCCTCCACATTCAGGTAGGAGTCCTCCCATTCTAGAAAATGACTTCAACGGAAGAGAGATAGATGACAAACAAAAGGAGTAAACCGTGAATAGTAGCAAATTATAAATGATTATTCCAAGGCCACGAACCAGCGATATAGTATAGGTCCTTTGGGCTTGAAAACGAAACGAGAAAACCGTCGCACAAAATAAAAAGAAATGGGGACAATACAAACAAGACGTGTGGTGCATCAGTCCCAGCGACCACCGTCTTCTTCCTCGTCTACGGAGGAAGAGGCTGCCACGTGAATTTCATCCAAGGCATTCATAATGATGCGCTGCACATCCGTCAAGGAAGTGCCATTCTTGGAAGAGGAATACTGGGACGGATGGTGATTCCACAGCTTGGGAGGCACGGGAGTTTGGTCCCTTACTGATTTCTCTTGTGGTTGGTGCCACTGGCGACCACTGCTCATGGCTCCCATGAGAGACAGGGAGGAGGAAGAGGAGGACGAAGAAGACGAAGAGGATCGAGGATATTTGGGTGGCAACATCAAGGCATTGTTCCCTCTGCTGCTGCTGCTGCAAGTGCTCGGATTCATCAAAGGACGGTCTTGCTCGCCCCATCGAGGCGGTAACACCAAGGAAGGAGCCTTGTGACACGCCACACCACAGGAACTGTCCCACCGATTGGACGGAGGTCTGGTTCGTCGTCTGGATCGGTGTCGTTCTGGTTCGTTTCGCGAAGGCAGCGGCTGATGCGTCGCATGGTGATCGGAAACCAATTGCACGGTGGAAAAGTCATGAGTCAAGTCCGCCAACATTTGATGCAACAACATTGGCGGTGGCGGCTGTTGAGAAACAACGGACATGGTGATACGGTGTGTGTTTCACTAAACAACCAAAACTTTGCCAGAGTTTTCAATGACTGACAAATAAGGAATGAGCCGCGGTGATGCCAAATCGGAAACACAGCAACTGGTTTTACTAGCGGAAGGTCTCCGGTTTCCGAAACGATGATACTTCTTTGTTTCTTCGTTGTGGCCGAATGATAATGAGAGAGAGAAACTCAAAGCTCGTCTCTGAGAATTAACGTTTTCTCTCACCCTCGCTTTTGGCTGTGTCTTTCTGCTGCTGCCGCGCCACAAGAAGCAGGAATAGGAAGACTGAGAAGTTCGGGTTTTTCGAGTATAGCCTCATAACCCTTGGTATCTAGAAGGGATAGGGGATACCAGTAAGCAGTTAACTATCGGTCCTATTCTCGGTCCTAGCATCCATAATCATACACATACAAACTACAAACGTACGTAGGGCCAAGAGCCTTCTTCTAGAGCTTCGAAGCCATCGAATTTTGTCATCGGTTGGGCAGCCACGATGAGTCGCTGATTCGCTCAATGGTGAATGACGATTGTTCAGTGACATTTCAAGCAAATGACCGAGCTCTTTAGTATCGGCATGTGATTGTAGTAGTGATTTAAGGGAATGGCTCGTCGTCTGCTGGATATTCTGATAGCCCTACGCCCAACCAGCTGTGTGATGCCCAATGATTTCACGATTAGACAGTACTATCTTAACTATGCATATCTGTAATCTGTAGCCTCTGCTAGAGGAGAACTATTTTTCGCAATTATCGATCGCCTTCGAGTAGCTCTATCTGGTACGCATGCCTACGCTTCACGCATGGTGAGGTGCCAGGTGCCATACCGTAAACCGCCACCACAACTTACGAATCGACAAGCGAGAGGTCGGCTGCCAAGGAAGGATCCAGTACTTTACAACGCCCTCTATCTTTGACCATTTCCTTTCAACTAGAGCCTTTTTCACAGAATCATGAAGGCAAACATTTTTGCAGTATAAAAGCGTAGGATTGTGTTACGCGATCTCCAGATAACATTGAAGATTTTCCGGAATCCCGGCATGCAAATGCGAGGGAAGAGACACTTTTCCACCATGCTTTCCAATATCCAACGCTTGATGATAGGCATTGCCATAGGCCTGTGCATCCGAGTGTTGAGCGCCCATGTCGGGATTGTCCTTTGCCACCTTTTTGGAATAGCGCCACAAGACGCTGATCAAACGAGCCTGTTGGACCAAAGTGTTCATGTCCGTCATTTGCTGCTGTGCCAGAGATAACCAGTCATTATTCAAAGTGCTTGTGGTTTGAGTGGTCATGATAGGCTTATTGATTGATGGGCTCGAGGAATCGTCGAGGACGTCGACGATTTTTTCGACCTTGCATAGTTGCGACAAAATCTCTTTGCTCCAGCAGACAAAGTACAAATCCCCGTCCAGGTCGCCATTGGCCATATGAGTTGGCAATGGTTTCATTCCGACAGATGCATTGGCAAAAATGATTGCTCCAAAGGGCAATTCATTCAACCATTCCCAATTTTCATCCGACATCATCGCCGGCTTCTCAGAAAGATGGGGAAGTACACGGCCATCCTTGGGGACGATACATGGTGAACGTGTGACGAAAACGCTCTGATGTGCGGCAGCCTTGTGAAGGCCTGTCACAAACACTGTCCCTGGTGGCATTTCGTTGGTGGGGTCCGAAAGGCCACGAACGTAGGAGTGTTTGATACCATCTCTTTTGAGACTTTGTTCGGAATATTCGACGCAACTTTCCCATGGAACTCCAAGGGCTTTCCACAAAGACAAAATCATGTTATCCTCGGGGTCCTTTTTCTTCTTAAGCTTGTGCTTTTGGAGCTCTGCGTCAAAGGTTTTTACAGGTGGATCCTTTAAATTTGGATCGAGGTGTCGACCCATGAATTGACTAAATTGAGACGGGTCAACCCCCGCTTGTGTGACCCACAATATACCCGTATTGACAGACACTGGAGACAACGAAGGACCGACCTTTTGCATCGAGGGAGTAAACTGAATTGGAGCCTCACCGCGTGGAATCCGTTTCCGTATGAGCATTCCCTTGAATATACCAAGGGTTGGAATCACGGCACGAACTTGAATCGCCAGGACACGGCGACATGGTTCGCTATCTGCTGATGCCCCTACCCCCGATTCTGTCATGAGTGTTTTGAGATACTCTTCGCAGATAAATCCACAGCCGTCGTTCCCTTCTTTGGGGAGTAATTCAAATTTGTCGCGTGCAAGTTCGTGGATTCCAGAGATTTTTTCTTTCTTGCGGGTTTTCTGACAACATAGGCTCTGCAAAAGCTCCAAGCGCGCCACTGCTTTGGAGGTGGGAAGGGCTGAAAAGTTGGCAAGCCCATTCAACTCGTCTTGCAAGGTATGGCCGTCATCACCAACATTGACGTAGTACAACTTTAAGCACTTGGCTTTGTTATATTGACTTGCCGAGTCACCATCGCTTTGAACCTTGGCTGAAATCAGTTCAAAACATTGCCCATTCCCTTGATATGGAGAACCATTCGCATCAATTCTCTTCTCGACCGGATTCAACGCCTCTTCGTTCTTAATGGGGATCTCAACAGGGCGTAGTCGATGGCCAAACCAATATTCCAGAAAATTGCTCGGATTATTACTCGTTTTCGTCTCTAATCGGATTTTTGTGACGATTCGTTGCTGCTGACGCGTTCCACCAGCAGGTCCGGAAACATGTCGCAAAATGGGTCCGCTCGAACCAACTGTGTTCGACACAGAATGTGAACCAGCCGTGTTCGATACACTTGAGATGTTTTGATCCAAATCCTGTAATGGAGTACCGTGTCTTCTTGAATTCTTCGGATCGGATGCTTCGTTGGAAGCCTTGGAGGATTGTTTTCTGGTGGATCGGCGCAATGACACGCTCGATGGATTCATGGTTTTCTGTTGCCCTTCGGATGGGACTGGTACAGACGTATCGTTGTTTCTTTCAAAGCTAATCCTCGGTGGCGGGGTCTGGACCACCACTGGAGCTCTGCATTCAGTAATCGTTTCTGAATGTCCAGTGTCTCTCGTCGTGGAAGTTTCCTCATTGGTGGTGGAACAATGATTCAAGACGACACGGACACTGGTCTGTCGAATGGTGATTTCTGTATCTTGGATCCGTACTTGTACCATGACATTGGTAAGCTTTGTGACTCTTCCATGGAATCCCTTGTTGGCCTTGGCATGAATTCCCCCTACGATTTCGACCAGACATCCCAGTTCCAGTTTGGCATCATCCATTTCCAGAGTGTTCTGCTGCTGGTCTGTCGTTTCTGCTGGGGTTGTTGCTGTAGTAGTGGTTGTCTCGACATCAGGACCAGTGTGCGATGAACGTGCTGTGATGGATGTGTTGTTCGTTGTTTGTGTCAAGGAGCCAATGCCCATTCTCGTCGCAACACGGACTGTAGTGCAAGGAAGGTCCGATTGTATTCTTGGAGATGCGTTTGGAGTCACTTTCGTGTCGTGAGTCTCTTGTTGTTGTCGGTTGGTTTCTGGATTCAACATGGGCTCTCCCTGTTGCACTTGTTCTTTTGCGGGAGAAGAACAGACCTCTTGATGATGATGATGTGCTGCATCTTTCACGAACGTGGATTCCAAGGATCTCGAAGCATGAAGAGTTGGTGGGACTGGTACAGATGGGGTCTTGACCACCACTGGAGCTCTGGATTCGGTGCTTATTTCAGAATGCTCAGCGTTCAACACATCTCTTGACGTAGAAGTTTCGTCACTCGTAGTGGGACAACGGTTCCCAACGACACGGACACTGGTCTGTCGAATTGTGATTTCTTTCTTTTGGATCCGTACTTGTACCATGACATTGGTAAGCTTTGTGACTCTTCCATGGAATCCCTTGTTGGCCTTGGCATGAATTCCCCCTACGATTTCGACCAGACATCCCAGTTCCAGTTTGGCATCATCCATGTCCAGAGTGTTTTGCTGCCCATGCGTCGGCACTGAAGTTTTGGTGGTGATGATATTCGCAACAGGATCATTGTGCGATGCATGCCAATCTTCTCCGGTCATTCTGGTCGCAACGCAGAGTGGTTCATCTTCTTTTCGTGTGTGTCCTGGGTCAGCAACGGTCCTGTCTTGGTCGCTCTTACGCCTAGGTGAATCCTCGGAGGATTCGTCTTCTTCTGGTTCGTTTTCTTGTTGTTCTGGATGCAACGGCAGATTCGGAGGCGTTGACACGACAACGGCATGGAGCGTCGAAGATCGCTTTGCCTTATGAGAGGCCAAGTGCGGAGGAAGATGGATGCGAACCTCATTTCGCTCTTCTTCTTTATCCTGGTTGGATCCACAAAGGGTATTAGTAGTAGGGTGTTTTTGTTGGTGGCTCCTCTCATACTGGTTTGTTGTTTTTCCCACGGCCTTGTCGTCGTCATTGTCCTGTCCTTGTTGTGGCTGTGAGGCAATACTCCGGCGCGACGGGGATACGGACAATTGTGGTTCTGTTTGTGTTTCTGGACCTGTCGTCCCATGAGCCAAGGGGCTCATCATCATGGTGGGTTGGACCTCGAGTGGCTCGGGCCGTGTCGGGCTGCTTCTGCTGAGGGTGCCAGGCTGTGGGGACCATGGGCAATTGGCATTGGTATCCTCTTTGTTGTCGTCCTGCTCATGGCTTGTCAACTGTTGGGATACTGCTGTGGTTCGGGGAGGAGGAGAATCCACCATTTTTAGCAGAGGACGGGACGGAGTACGGGATGCGGCGGACCGTAGGACAGGACTCAAGCCGATTGGGCGATGCGTTTTCTTGGCAGATTTAGTGGTCGTCGTTGTTCGTGTTGTTGTGGTCGAAATGGAAGGACGGTCCTCGTTCTCCATTGCCGCCTTGTTGTTGCGTGCCTCGGGTTCTGCTTCTGTTTTGGTGGTAGTAGTGTTCATTGGGAGGACGGGGCATTGTGGCGGAGGAACCACCGCCAGGGGCGAGAAGGAGTCGTCGTTTGCTTCTTCTTCTTCTTCTACGACAATGGGAGTTTCACACATTGAAGCAGAATTGGACACGGCGGAGTGGGTGGCTGGGGTTGCTTCCTTTTGTTCTGTTGTTGTTGTGGTTGGTTGGAGCGACACGCAGTTGGGTGTGGCATGGTTGCTTCGTACAGGTGGGGATGACACGAACAACACCAACGGTTCTGGTGTCGATTCTTCTTCTTCTTCTTCAAGTGGTGGTGTGGCTTTTGGGAGTGCCGTACCATGCGGCTCCACGGCTGGTGGTGTCGTGAGACTGGGCGGCTCGTGGTCCTTGTCTTGCGGCTGCTGGTCATGATCGTCGTCGCTAGGGAGCGCCATTCTCGGGTCCGGCGGAATCTCGTGGTGGTTGTTCTTGTTGTTGTCCTGATGGTCCTTTGGTACGTCCTTGTTCTCGATTGTGGTGGTTGGATGGGTTGTGGAGTGAGTCGACCCTGACCGCAACGGGTATCGATGTTGTTGTTGTTGGTGGTGGTGTTGCGGCGGGGAGGACCCTGCTATTCCAGTTGTAGTAGTGGTGGTAATGGGTGGCTGCTCGGAACCTGCTGCGTTGGAACCTACTGGAGTGCTGCTACTGCTTGGAGGAGAGGGTGGAATGACGTCAACCGGTGCGCATGGTGGGTTGTCCTGGTCCTCTGAATGAGAATCCGCCGGAGGACTACTCACGGTAGGATTGGATGGTGCAGCAGTTGTTGTTCGTAAAGGAGAAGAAGAAGACGAGCTGGTGCGGCGCCATGGAAACAACAAGGACCATCGAGAAGAAGATCGGCGTTGTGGTTGTTCTTGTTGTGACGTTGACTGCGCCACTGCGGATGGTGATGGAGTAATGGTGTTAGGAATATTCGTCGTCGTAGTGGTTTTAGGAACAGTCGTCGTAGTCGTCGTCGTGATTGTGGAGGAACGACGAGTGCGGCGACGACCACTCCGACGAGGTTGAGCATTGTTGTTGTTGTTGCGGGTGATGCTACGTGTGACGGGTCGACGACTTATTGGGTTGTTGTTGCTGGCGGCAAGAGGTGTCACGGCCAGAATGGAATAGTCGGACCCTCCACCCACACCTCGAACACCCAATCTCATGCTAACACGAGGAACGAATGAGGAACAGGATTGTCGGTAGTAGTAGTGGAGACACACGAAGAAAACGAATACCACCTGGGAGGTGCCGTTGGAAGCGACTTGAAAAAATGAGGAGCATGAAGGATGTGACAGTTGGTCAGCAGGCGTGCGAGAACGGCGGGCGTGACTCGGACTACCGGTGAAAGTGAAGAGAAACCTTTTTCGCGACTGGACAATCTGTCGGACATTCCTAATTTTGTGCCCTCACAATTCACAAAACGCACACAACATGTGGTTCGTTTTTTGCACCGACATTTAGTAGTTGGGCGCATACGGGCACTTTCGAAGATACGAGAGTGTCATACCATGAGAGACCGTTGTGACCCGTCCAATATGTAGTAGAGAGACCACAAACAAGACCGTTCCTCCATGAAGAAGGGAGGAGACTGTGGTGTTGGTGTTGCACCAATCGATATTCCAAAACGCATACCACCAGTAAGCACACAACGACGACGACGACGACGACGACAATAGCGACCAGAACACCAAGACGACTCTGAGTGACAACCATTCTACCCTTTTTGCGCACGCACCGCGAATAAAAAGAACTCGACGACAACAACAACAACGACGGTGACCAAACAGGACTTGACCCATTTGCCACCCTTGTATTCTTGGAATTGGATCCGCCCACCAACGAACCAACAGTAGCACCAATACTACTAATACGTGGGAGCAGCAACAACCACCACAATCCTACGAACCTCAACAGATCCGCAGTACCAATGAGGATGCGACATGCCAGAATCATCCTACTACTACTACTGCGTTCTCTATCTTTGGCCATTTCCTTTTACCTAGAGTTTTTTTACAGAATCATGAGCACAAACATTTCGCAATAAGGAACAAAAGCGTTGGATTGTATTACGCGCTCTCTAGATGCGACGTGCTAGAATCATCCTACTACTACTGCTGCGTTCTCTATCTTTGGTCATTTCCTCTTAACCTAGAGTGTTTTTCATAGAATCATGAGCACAAACATTTGACAATACCAAAGCGTTGGATTGTATTACGCGCTCTCCAGATAAGGATGATATTTTTTCTCAACCCCGGCGTGCAAACGCAAGGGAAGGGGTACCTTTCCACCATGCTTTCCAATATCCAATGATTCATGATAGGCGTAGCCATAAGCCTTTGCATCCAAGTGTCGAGCACCGTCCTCGGGATTGTCCTTTGCCACCTTTTTGGAACAGCCCCACAAGACGCTGATAAAACGGTCCTGTTCGACCAACGTGTTCATATCCGTCATTTGCTCCTGCGCCTTGGATAACCAATCGTTGTTCAAAGTGCTTGTGTTTGGAGCAGTCATAGGCTTATTGATGGATGGGTTCGAGGGATCATCGTCGGGGACGTCGTCGATTGGTTCCACGTCGTATAGTTGCGACAAAATCTCTTTGCTCCAGCAGACAAAGTACAAATCCCCGTCCAGGTCGCCATTCGCCATATGAGTTGGCAATGGTTTCATGCCTTCAGATGCATTGGAAAAAATGATTGCTCCAAAAGGCAATTCATTCAACCATTCCCAATTTTCATCCGACATCATCGCGGGTTTCTCAGAGAGATGGGGAAGAACACGGCCATTCTCCGGAACGATACATGGAGAACGTGTGACAAAAACGCTCTGATGTGCGGCAGCCTTGTGAAGGCCTGTCACAAACACTGTCCCTGGTGGCATTTCCTCGGTGGGGTCCGAAAGGCCACGAACGTAGGAGTGTTTGATACCCTCTCTTTTGGGACTTTGTTCGGAATGTTCGACGCAACTTTCCCATGGAACTCCAAGGGCTTTCCACAGAGACAAAATCATGTTATCCTCGGGGTGTTCTTCCTTCAAAAGCTTGTGCTCTCGGAGTAATTTGTCGAACGTTACAGGTGGATCCTTTAAATTTGGATCGAGGTGTCGACCCATGAATTGACTAAACTGAGACGGGTCAACCCCCGCTTGTGTAACCCACAAAACACCAGTATTGACAGAAATTGGAGACAATGAAGGACCCACCTTTTGCATCGAGGGAGTAAACTGAATTGGAGCCTCACCGCGTGGAATCCGTTTCCGAATGAGCATGCCCTTGAATATACCAAGCGTTGGAATCACGGCACGAACTTGAATCGACAGAACCCGTCGACATTTCTTACTCTCTGGTGATGCCCCTACCGCAAATTCTGTCATGAGAGTTTTGAGATATTCCTCGCAGATAAATCCACAGCCATCATTCCCCTCTGTGAGAAGTAACTCGAATTTGTCGCGTGCAAGTTCTTTAATGCCAGAGACCTTTACTTTCTTCCCTTTTTTCTGACGTTTGTTCTGACAACATAGGCTCTGCAACAGCTCCAAGCGCGCCACTGCTTTGGAGGTGGGAAGGGCTGAAAAGTTCGCAAGCCCATTCAACTCGTCTTGTAAGGTATGTCCCTCATCATCTATATTTATATAGTACAACTGCAACAAGTCTGGTTTGCGATATGGATGTGACGAGTTTCTATCCTTCACAACCTTGGTTGAAAGCAGTTCCAAACATTGTCCACTCCCCTCATATGGAGCACCATTCACATCAAGGATCATGTCTATTGGATTCAAAGCCTCTTCGTCGGTAATGGGGATTTCCAAAGGTTCTAGTCGATCACCAAACCAATATTCCAGAAAATTTTTCGGATTTTTACCTGTTGGCGTCTCTAAGCGACGTTTTGTGACCACTCGCGGCTGTTTACACGTACCACCAGCATGTTTCCGACTCGAACCAGCGTTGTCCGGAACGGAATGCAAACCAACTGTTCCCGATGCAATGGAGCTGTTTTGATTCATGTCCTGCAATGGAGTACCATCTATTCTGGAGTTATTCGGATTTGATACGGTGATGGAAGCCTTGGCGGATTGTTTTCTGGCGGATCGGCGCAATGGCACGCTCGATAGATTCATGGCTTTGGACTTTTGTTGCCCTTTGGACAGACCCTGTACTGACGGGGTCTGGACCACCACAGGAGCTCTGGATTTCGTAATAATTTCAGAATGCTCCGTATCCAACACAGCTCTCGTTGTAGAATTGTCGTCGCTGGTGGTAGGACACTGCTGGTTCACAACGACACGAACACTGGTCTTTCGAATTGTGATTTCTTTATCTTGGATCAGAACTTCAACCATGTCCTTGGTAAGCTTTGTGACTCTTCCATGGAATCCTTTGTTGTCCTTGACATGAACGCCTCCTACGATTTCGACCAGACATCCCATTCCCAGAGTGCGCTGCTGCCCATTTGTCGGAACTGAAGTTGTAGTTGTGGTGGTCGTGGTATTAGCACCATTGGGAGGAAATTGGGGAGGAATTGGCTCCACACTGGCTTGCATGACGCAAACAGGTTTACGAGACACCGTACCCGCGGAGCTTGATGTTGGTGTATCGAGTTGAACCCAGACCTTTTTGTCTGTCGTCCTAAGAACCCTTCCTTGCTGTCCCAGGTAGGTTCCCTTGGTGAATCGAACTGGACACCCTGTATGCAAGCCAGTTCCTGTTGTTGTTGGTGAAGCTGCTGAGTTTGCGATCGGCGGTGATTTTGCAGATGCGGCTGCTGTCCGGTTGGTGCGTTCCATCTCGTCTTCTTCTTCTTCTTTTTTTGTTGATTGGTCAGCTACTGCCATATCCTGGTCGGTCTTACTGCTGGGTGACTCCTTGGAGGATTGGTCATTTTCACTGGGTTCGACTTCTTCTTCTTCTTTTTCGTTTTGTTCGTGTTGTTGTTCTGGATGCAGCCGCCGATTATGAGGAGGTGACACAACAACGGCATGGACCGTAGAAGACCGTTCTTCCTTGTGGGAGGCCAAGTGCGGAGGAAGATGGATGCGAACTTCATTTCGCTCTTTTTTGTCATCATCATCATCTTGGTGGTTTGTTCCCACGACCTTGTTGTCCTGTTTGGGTGGCTGTGAGGCACTGCTCCATGCCGGCGGCGACACTGAGAGCCGTTCTTCTTCTTCTTCTTCTTTTGTTTCCATTGTTGTTGTCGTCGGGCCGATGTGGTGATGAGTGTCGTCGTCATGGCTGTTGGTTTCTTGGTCGCTGTTTGGTGCCCCTGGTTCTTGTATTTCTTCTTTTTCTTCTGCTTCATTGTTGTGGTTGTGGAGGACGGAGCATGGTGGGGGAGAATCTCGCGGCATGGGTGAGGCAAAGAATACTGGCGATGGTGGCGGTGATGAAGATACCGAACAAAAGGAGTCGGTGTTTGATTCTTCTTCTTCTACTAGGACAGCACCTGAGGATTCCGTGCCACCAAGTGCCTCTGGTTCGTGAACTTCTTCTTTTGCTTCTTCCTGTTCTGCTTCGTTGTTGTTGTTGTGGAGGACGGTGCTTGGTGACGGAAAATCTCCCGGCATGGGTAAAGAGAAGAATACTGGCGATGGTGGAGATGAAGCAGCCGAGAACGAGGAGTCGTCTTTGGATTCTTCTTCTTCTTCTTCTTCTACCACGACAGCAGCACCTGAGGATTCCGGAATGGCAGCCGGTGCTGATTGGTCGTCCTTCTCCTCGAAATGATCCGGAGGAGGACGAATGGTAGGACTTGCTGTATCATTCATTCTTGGAGGCGGCGAGGGTGGAATCGCAACTACAGGAGACTGGTCGTCCTTCTTCTCCAAATGATTTGGAGGAGGACGAATGGTACTAGGACCTGATGGTGGTGGTGTGGCATTCGCTCGTGGAGGAGGCGAGGGTGGAATGGCAGCCGGTGCTGTTTGGTCGTCGTCATTATCCCCCTCTGGATGATCTGGAGGTGGAGGACTGGGTGGTGTATCCGAAGAAGGAGAAGAAGACGAGTTGGCGCGGAGCCATCCAAACAGGGAAGACCATGGAACAGAGGAGGAGGATCGGCCTTGTGGTTGTGGTGGTGACGACGACTGTGCCACTGTTGCTCGAGTCGTGGAGGAACGACGAGTGCGATGACGACCACTCCGACGAGGTTGGGTGTTGTTTGGTATCACGGCCCCGCCTCGGACACCCAATCTCATGACGGAACGAATCCAAACTACTTGTACAAAAAGGCTTGTGTGTGTATGAAGAGTGGGATGCCGAGACCACCACAGATGCGGCCAAGATGTGGTCCCTTTGTGGAAAGAGACTTGATCACTGTCAGGAAAAGTAGCGAGGCATGTCAGCAGGCTTGCGATTCATGCTTGCTTCGCAGAAATCGGCCATGATGGGGCCCCTTTCTTTGTTAAAAGAGACTTGGAAATGCGAGGAAAAGTAGCGAGGGATTGAATGTCTTGTCAGCTGGCTTGCGATTCAGGCGTGCTTCGCAGAAACCGGCCATGATGATGGGGCCCCTTTCTTTGTGTTGAAAAAGAGACATGATGATATTTGAGGGACAAAAAGCTCGTTTGGTCCGCAGGCTTGCGATTCAGGCGTGCTCACCATAACTGCCATGAGGTTTGCTGGAAGAGAGACTGGATAAATGTATGCATGCGAGGGAGAAAGAAGCGAGAGGGATGTGACAGGCTTGCGGTTCAGGCGTGCTCACCGCACTTTACTTTACTTTTTCTGTGGCCTTGGGGATGGAAGAGACTTGAAAATGTGAGAATGAGTAGCGATGAATAGGACGTTTGGTCACCAGGCGTGAGACTCTGGCGTGCGTGCGGGGGAGACAGAGAAAAGGAGCGACGGAATTCATTCCCGGTGAACATTCGGAGAAACCTTTCGATTGGACAAACGTCAAACTCAGTCTTCTCTCTCGGACATCTCTCCTAATAATTGTTGTTGATACTCGTACTCGTTACTCGTACTCAATCCGCGACTCTCGTCCAAACTCCAAACTTCCACAACAAACAAAACAACCCCAACAACAACAACCCAGTACCAGTACCCAGTACACAGTACACTCGTACTCGCATTCGATGCACACGACGTGCTTCATTCGTCCGTCTACGAACAAAAGTGTCATGGTCTCGGCGACCATGAGAGATGAGTGTCTGTGACGAACAGAAAAAGTACAAAGACAAGGCGTCCAATAAACCATGATTGTTGGAGGGAGAATGGCACTCTTCCAAAACACATACTAAAAGCACACAACAGTATAATAAAATGTCCGACCATTCTTCCAACCACAACGACCGCAACAATAAGCGGAAGGACAAGAACAAGACGACTCGGATGAGTGACAGTGATCCGCAGCAAGAGGACCTGGCATCCAGCGAACCACAAGAAGAAACAGAAGCATGCCATGAAACAAGCCATGACACATGGACGACAAGTCATGCTGGTGTGGCTCCCAACGAGGATACGACTCCCCCTGTAGCAGCACCTCTACTGGTATCCTCCTCGATCCCTCCAGCTCTCTCCTCGCTTCCCAACAGCAGCAGCAGCATTCCTTCCGATTCTTCTTTGACGACAACCACGACATCATCGACAACGGCTCATTTCCCCTTGTTGTTGCATGCCATTTTGACCAAGGCGGAATCGGATCGGTATAGCCACATTTGTCATTGGAAGTCGCACGGTCGCTCCTTTTGTGTGCTGGATCGCGACTTGTTTGTCACAACCATCATGCCCCTCTATTTTCGACAATCCCAATTTGCCAGTTTTCAACGACAATTAAACTTGTATGGCTTTGAACGATTGAGTCGCAAATATTTGGATTGATTTGGCGTCTATTGTCACCCGCACTTTGTGTGGACGCACCCCGAATTGTGTCGACACGTGCAACGGCATCATAATCACCAGGATACTAGTACAACTTCCCGTCAAAAAAAGAAAAAGAACTCAACTACGCCAGCGACTGTGACGGAACAGGACTTGGCCCAATTGCCACCCATGCCCGACATTGGTCCCGAACATGTCGAACAAGCCAATCGCATTCTCGGAATTGGAGCCGCCAAACGAACCAGTAGCAGCAGCAATCCTACAAAGAGTGGGAGCAACCACAATTTGACGAGTGACAATCCTCTGTTCCAACGACCACGGCTGGACGCATACATGCCTGCTATAACTGCTATTCCGAATATTCCACGGCTTGATACTTCTACAGCTAGCAGCAACGACAAATCCTTATCCGCGCCGTCGTCCATGGAGAACACGACACCACCACCAACAACAACAACAACAACATCCATGACGACGACGACGATGGCACGCTGGAACCCGAATTGGACCCCCGCTACGACTACGACGAATACAACCATGCTTCCGACACTGCCACCAACAACAACAACAATAGCCCGACACAACAAACGCATGGGAACGGCTGTCGTTCCCACACCACCAGCACCACCACCATCCATGGAAGCAAACGACCGTTCTCCTATTCCTTCGACGACAACAACAACAACAACCGCCGTAGCCGCACGAATGCCAGCGACAGCAACATCTGCGGAGCAAGATGCGGCATCCCAAACTCGTCATCCATCTACTACTTCGACCGGTTCGTCCTGGACATTGCCAACCGTCACTTTGACGAAAACCACCAGCGAACCACCACAGTATCATCATCATTCGCACTCACCACCACAACCGACACACACCGATACAACTACGGAACTACTACTCGAGGATTTTTCATGGATGGAACCGCGACCCATTGCTCCGGGCATTTTGCCCGTCTTGCAAAATCCACTCCATATTTTGCGCGATCCGCCCACCATGAATCGGCCCCAACCACAAACAGCCGCATCCGCCGAGTCATCTTTGTTTTCGGGTGGGTCAGTTCGGGGACCCGAATCCTCCTCCTCCTCGGTAATACAACCAGGCCCTCAAGTCTTGGCCTGGTTGGAACCAACCACCCGCACCACCACACTGGCACAAACCAGCAACCACAATCACAACCACAACCACCACAGCATTCGTGCCATTGGCAATCCCAGTTCCAATCACTCGTCTTCTTCCGCGTTTGTGTCGCACCCCACCACCAACAACGACAACGAAACCAAGGCAAAAATGCTGGCCTTGTCCTTTGCCGCAGCATCGTCACCCAACATTCCATCCGTCAATGTCCGCAACCTGGCCTCGTCCTCCTTCTCGTCGTGGATACCATCCATGGGACAAGCACAGCAACCACCACACTCTACCGGCAACCCTTCGTTCCCAACACCACAGGCATTGGCCACCACCAATGCATCCTCCTCGTGCTTGTTGTGGCGAAGCATGGGAACCATCCCTACGGCCCGTCCATCCGCGTTGGCTCCTTCCCAAGAAGATGCGGCATTGCCATCCCAGCCCCAATCACAACCATCACCATCCCAGCCCCAAACACAACACGCACAACCGCAACAGCATCCCAAACCTCCACCTCCACCACCCCAAGATACCAAAGCTCCGCCCTGGGAATGAACAAGGAACGGTATATCATCCTCTCTTGCCATTTTGGGGTTGTGGTCCAAGGGAGAGACGACGACCCCAGTTCCAAGCCACCATTGGGCTTTTCCAGACATGCTTGGAATGGTCTGGAACGGAAACGGCTACTCTACATTCTCGACGCCTTCATGGGACAAGCGTCCGTATGGTACCATGTCTCTGTCCCTTGCCCCCTTTTGTTGGCTACTGCCACCCGACCAGCCAACCAGCCAGTCACACTCTGGTCCCAAAATCTCAGATTTGACGGTAGTAATAGTACGAATCCTTATAGAGGGAGAGCGTCACCCCGAATGTAGAGGAACCCCCCCCCCAAAAAAAAACCCGAGAGAGTTGCGTGTGGGGTCTCATCGGAGAAGGTTACTATTCGTGTCGGTCGGCACATCCATCAGTCGTCTCGCTCCCGTCCTCGTCCTGTGGAATCATTATCATCATCATCACGTTTGATCCATCTGGAGACAAAAGAACCACCATAAGACACAAAACCATGGTTTACTCTCTCCAAATTTCGACCTACACGATTTCTTGTTTTCGAACCGTTCCACGGACGACCGTGAGGAACGGACCATCTCTTGCACGAACTGTGTGTGACTATGGAGCTAAACCAAGAGAGGGATCTGACACGAGGGAACAGCGGAGGTGTGGTGGGGTAGCTGCCATAGTTCGCATGCTATCATATAGGATGCGGAATCCGCAACAACTACACCCCATCGGCGGAGATCGGAATAGTCCTAACAACGAGAAGAGCTGCAGAGCTTTGGAACGCGCGTCTTACCACAACGCGAATGAAAATCATGTTGTGCCGACAATCAGATCCAAACTTCTCTGGAGAGAGATATTCTGAAAAGATGAATGGGGACGACGACAACAAGAACGTCGCTGGCAAAATGCCTCCAATGGCCGACGAAGACCCAAGGTCGAATTCCAACGGCGGTAACGCTCAAGGACACAATAATGAAGAAACCAAGAAGAAACTAGCACGCGAGTCGCGTGACGAAAGCGAGGACGAGAAAAAGGAACCACAAGTCAAACAACGCAAGAAGGTTGCCAAAACTGAAGATGCTCAAGACAATGGTGGTGAGACTACTAGCCAATCGAAGTTTGGAAAATGGTTGAAGAAAGTGGGTACGAAATCGACTCTAGAACAACAAGTGTCTTTTGCCCTAGAACTATATGATGAATCTTGCTTGAAAGAACCCGCTCATACTACTAGCAACAGCCGCACCACCTCCGAAATTATTCAAATGTTGGCAAAGGCGGATTTGTCGACGGCGGAAGCGTCCTCTTCGTTGATGTCGAAAGCAGGAATATCCGTGGATTGGATCCTGGACGTGTTTTGTCGCATTCCGTTTATTGCAACGTTATTGAAGGCCGATTGTAATATGTTTCTCCTACGCGAGGTCTGTGTCATTCAACTGCTTCAAGCTCGACTGGATATATGGTCAGGTCCGCTTATTAAACATGTAGAAGTACTCCATGAATCTTTGGATGATGCAACCAAGGCATCCTTTCGTGGTCGTGGTTCGATCAAACAAGAGTTACCCACCTTGTTTTTGTCCTATACCGGCCGGTATTCGTTCTCCAAGTTCATCCAAGTTTTAGAGCAAGTCCGAGGCGAATACATATGGATGGACGTTTTTTGCGTGGATCAATTTGCATGGACTGGACAAAGCAAGTCTGAAGCTGTCACGCAACTACGCAAAGACTTGATCGACCGATTACCAGAACAAATCCAAAGCATCAAGAGAATTGCGTTGGTTTTGGAAAAATGGGATCAAGTCCTTTATACATTGGACCAAATTTGGGTTCTATGGGAGGTATTCAATGCCGTTATAGTCGAGGCCAGTGCACAAATATTAATGAGCCAAGCCGAGTTGAAGGGTTTCATTGACGCTGTCCAAGTGGGCGATGGTAAAGTCCAGGAAGCCCTTGGAACCATCAAGACCAAAATCAAGACAAAAGAAGCAAAATCATACGACAATGTTGCACGTGCATTAATCTTTAAAAAAATGGAGACAATTGGTCATTATACAATAAGCTGCGAAGTAACGAAATGGGTGCGAAACTGTTACTGCAAGGAGGCGATAGCTTTCGGGGCGAAAGCCCTCTCTAAAGATATAACAAGACAAGATACTCTTGTTTCCATCAACAGCATGGCCTCATTTCTTGAAGGTCAAAGCAAATTGAGTGAGGCAGAACCCCTGTTTCGTGAGGCTTTGTCGTCAAGTCGGCGCGTACTTGGGGATGACCATCCTGCTACACTTATTTCCATCAGCAATATGGCCTTATTGCTTAAAGGTCAAGGCAAATTGGGTGACGCAGAACCCCTGTTTCGTGAGGCTTTGTCGTCAAGTCGGCGCGTACTTGGGGATGACCATCCTGCTACACTTATTTCCATCAACAATATGGCCTTATTGCTTAAAGGTCAAGGCAAATTGGGCGACGCAGAACCCCTGTTTCGTGAGGCTTTGTCGTCAAGTCGGCGCGTACTTGGGGATGACCATCCTGATACACTTACTTTCATCAACAGTATGGCCTTATTGCTTAAAGGTCAAGGCAAATTGGGTGACGCAGAACCCCTGTTTCGTGAGGCTTTGTCGTCAAGTCGGCGCGTACTTGGGGATGACCATCCTAAAACACTTGTTTTCATCAGCAATATGGCCTCATTGCTTAAGGATCAAGGCAAATTTTGTGAAGCAGAGCCGCTCTATCGTGAGGCTTTGTTGTCACGTCGGCGCATACTTGGGGATGACCATCCTGATACACTTGTTTCCATCAACAATATGGCCGTATTGCTTCAAGGTCAAGGGAAAT
The DNA here is from genome assembly GCA_946965045.2 of Epithemia pelagica. Taxonomy (NCBI): domain Eukaryota; phylum Bacillariophyta; class Bacillariophyceae; order Surirellales; family Surirellaceae; genus Epithemia; species Epithemia pelagica. Next base: position 3,759,598 of record OX337232.1, on the reverse strand, counting down.
TGGATGAAGCAGAGCCGCTCTATCGTGAGGCTTTGTCGTCACGTCGGCGCATACTTGGGGAGGACCGTCGTGATACACTTGCTTCCATTAGCAATATGGCCGTATTGCTTGAGGATCAAGGCAAATTGGGTGAAGCAGAGCCGCTCTATCGTGAGGCTTTGTCCTCAAGTCGGTGCATACTTGGGGATGACCATCCTGATACACATCAATACATCAACAATATGGCCTTATTGCTTCAAGATCAAGGCAAATTGGGTGAAGCAGAGCTGCTCTATCGTGAGGCTTTGTCGTCAAGTCGGCGCATACTTGGGGATGACCATCCTGCTACACTTATTTCCATCAACAATATGGCCTTATTGCTTAAAAGTCAAGGCAAATTGGGTGACGCAGAACCCCTGTTTCGTGAGGCTTTGTCGTCAAGTCGGCGCGTACTTGGGGATGACCATCCTGAAACACTTGTTTCCATCAGCAATATGGCCTCTTTGCTTAAGGATCAAGGCAAACTCAGTGAGGCAGAACCCCTGTTTCGTGAGGCTCTGTATTCAAGTCGGCGCATACTTGGGGATGACCATCCTGATACACTTACTTTCATCAACCATATGGCCTTATTACTTCAAGGTCAAGGCAAATTGGGTGAAGCAGAACCCCTGTTTCGCGAGGCTTTGTCGTCAAGTCGGCGCATACTTGGGGATGACCATCCTGATACACTAACTTTCATAAACAATATGGCCGTATTGCTTGAGGGTCAAGGCAAATTGGGTGAAGCAGAGCCGCTCTATCGTGAGGCTTTGTCGTCAAGTCGGCGCATACTTGGGGATGACCATCCTGAAACACTTGTTTCCATCAGCAATATGGCCTTATTGCTTAAGGTTCAAGGCAAACTCAGTGAGGCAGAACCCCTGTTACGTGAGGCTTTGTCGTCAAGTCGGCGCATACTTGGGGATGACCATCCTGATACACATCAATACATCAACAATATGGCCTTATTGCTTCAAGATCAAGGCAAATTGGGTGAAGCAGAGCTGCTCTATCGTGAGGCTTTGTCGTCAAGTCGGCGCATACTTGGGGATGACCATCCTGATACACTTATTTCCATCAACAATATGGCCATATTGCTTAAAGGTCAAGGCAAATTGGGTGACGCAGAACCCCTGTTTCGTGAGGCTTTGTCGTCAAGTCGGCGCGTACTTGGGGATGACCATCCTGAAACACTTGTTTCCATCAGCAATATGGCCTCATTGCTTAAGGATCAAGGCAAACTCAGTGAGGCAGAACCCCTGTTTCGTGAGGCTCTGTATTCAAGTCGGCGCATACTTGGGGTTGACCATCCTGCTACACTTATTTCCATCAACAATATGGCCTTATTGCTTAAAGGTCATGGCAAATTGGGTGTCGCAGAACCCCTGTTTCGTGAGGCTTTGTCGTCAAGTCGGCGCGTACTTGGGGATGACCATCCTGAAACACTTGTTTCCATCAGCAATATGGCCTCATTGCTTAAGGATCAAGGCAAACTCAGTGAGGCAGAACCCCTGTTTCGTGAGGCTTTGTCGTCAAGTCGGCGCATACTTGGGGATGACCATCCTGATACACTTACTTTCATCAACCATATGGCCTTATTGCTTAAAGGTCAAGGCAAATTGGGTGAAGCAGAGCCGCTCTATCGCGAGGCTTTGTCGTCAAGTCGGCGCATACTTGGGGATGACCATCCTGATACACTTACTTTCATCAACAATATGGCCTTATTGCTTGAGGGTCAAGGCAAATATGGTGAAGCAGAGCCTCTTTTCCATAAGGTATTGTCGTTACGTCGGCGCATACTTGGGGATGACCATCCTGATACACTTCTTTCCATCAACAATATGGCCTCATTGCTTCAAGATCAAGGCAAATTTGGTGAAGCAGAACCCCTGTTTCGTGAGGCTTTGTCGTCAAGTCGGCGCATACTAGGAAATGACCATCCTGATACACTTGTTTCCATCAGCAATATGGCCTCATTGCTTCAAGATCAAGGCAAATTGGGTGAAGCAGAACCCCTGTTTCGCGAGGCTTTGTCGTCAAGTCGGCGCATACTTGGGGATGACCATCCTGATACACTTCTTTCCATCAACCATATGGCCGTATTGCTTGAGGGTCAAGGCAAATTGGGTGAAGCAGAGCCGCTCTATCGTGAGGCTTTGTCGTCAAGTCGGCGCATACTTGGGGATGACCATCCTGATACACTTCTTTCCATCAACAATATGGCCGTATTGCTTGAGGGTCAAGGCAAATTAAGTGAAGCAGAGCCGCTCTATCGTGAGGCTTTGTCGTCAAGTCGGCGCATACTTGGGGATGACCATCCTGATACACTTCTTTCCATCAACAATATGGCCGTATTGCTTGAGGGTCAAGGCAAATTAAGTGAAGCAAAGCCGCTCTATCGTGAGGCTTTGTCGTCAAGTCGGCGCATACTTGGGGATGACCATCCTGATACACTTCTTTCCATCAACCATATGGCCGTATTGCTTGAGGGTCAAGGCAAATTGGGTGAAGCAGAGCCGCTCTATCGTGAGGCTTTGTCGTCAAGTCGGCGCATACTTGGGGATGACCATCCTGATACACTTCTTTCCATCAACAATATGGCCGTATTGCTTGAGGGTCAAGGCAAATTAAGTGAAGCAGAGCCGCTCTATCGTGAGGCTTTGTCGTCAAGTCGGCGCATACTTGGGGATGACCATCCTGATACACTTACTTTCATCAACAATATGGCCTTATTGCTTGAAGGTCAAGGCAAATTGGGTGAAGCAGAGCCGCTCTATCGCGAGGCTTTGTCGTCAAGTCGGCGCGAACTTGGGGATGACCATCCTGATACACTTACTTTCATCAACAATATGGCCGTATTGCTTGAGGGTCAAGGCAAATTGGGTGAAGCAGAGCCTCTTTTCCATAAGGTATTGTCGTTACGTCGGCGCATACTTAGGGATGACCATCCTGATACACTTCTTTCCATCAACAATATGGCCTTATTGCTTAAAGGTCAAGGCAAATTGGGTGAAGCAGAACCCCTGTTTCGTGAGGCTTTGTCGTCAAGTCGGCGCATACTAGGAAATGACCATCCTGATACACTTGTTTCCATCAGCAATATGGCCTCATTGCTTCAAGATCAAGGCAAATTTTGTGAAGCAGAGCCGCTCTATCGTGAGGCTTTGTCGTCAAGTCGGCGCATACTTGGGGATGACCATCCTGATACACTTACTTTCATCAACCATATGGCCTTATTGCGTAAAGGTCAAGGCAAATTGGGTGAAGCAGAACTCCTGTTTCGCGAGGTTTTGTCGTCAAGTCGGCGCATACTTGGGGATGACCATCCTGATACACTTACTTTCATCAACAATATGGCCTCATTGCTTGAGGGCCAAGGCAAATTGGGTGAAGCAGAGCCGCTCTATCGTGAGGCTTTGTCGTCAAGTCGGCGCATACTTGGGGATGACCATCCTGATACACTGGCTTCCATCAACAATTTGGCCGTATTTGTTCAAGGTCAAGGCAAACTCAGTGAGGCAGAACCCCTGTTTCGTGAGGCTTTGGCTTCAAGTCGGCGCGTACTTGGTGACGGCCATCCGACTACTCTTAGTATCACGAAGAATATGACCTAGATTCTTTGTGCTCAAGGCAAGCTCAGTGAGACATGGTAATGTGACGCTGGTGTTGTCGGCGCAACGGACGTTGCTCCATCCATGGTGAACGTAGAACTCGAAAAGTGAAGGATCGGTAGAATAGGATTGAAACATGTGTTCTTTTGATATCAATCTTGGTTCCGGCCTCCTCTACCTACTTTGAATCGGTCGTACGAGTACGAGAGAAGGCACAGGAACCACTCACTGGCTCATGGTGTGTTTGGTGGATCACCTTTTGATGGTTCATTGTGGCATCGTTGGTTCCAAACTATCGCTCTCTCTATATCTATTCTATCCATTGGTTTGGATGAGGGAATCGCCTCGTGGTTCCTTTTCCCGTGGACTATGAACTAGAGCGATATGGAGATTCGAAGCGCGACTCTACCTAGTACACTATGCTATATAGCTATCGTCGGTTTCCGGGTAAACAGACAGACGTTCGAGTCGCGCGGGTCTCCCTTTCGAACCGCGACTGGTGCCTGGGCGGGCGCGCCGGTTGTGGGAGGTCGTTCCACAACCATGGTGTGATTGCGGAGCGCCGCGTTCTTCTCTCGTCTCCGTCGTATTTTGTATCTGTGGCTGTAAAAGTCTCTAGTGTGGTGAGAGAGTTGTGTGTGTGGCAGTGTCTCGTACGATCCGCATCACAATTGATTGAACCATGTCGGACGACAGTGAAGAAGAAGAAGAATTTGAATTGGGCGAAGAAGAAGAAGAAGATGCTGCGGCGTCGGATCCAGATGAGGATGAGGACAATGGCGGCGACGACGACGAAGAAGAAGAAGCACCGGATCAGGATGATGATGACGACGACGAAGACATGGACTATAACGACGAGGAAGAAGAAGAAGAAACGCCAAAGCCTCGCTCTCGCAAACGACCAGCAGTGAATTACAATCAAGATGATGACAGTGATGACGACGACGAAGAGGAGGACATGCCCTTGGCCCAAGTCGCTTCCCAACACAAACCAAAAAAGAAGAAGAAGAAACGGTCGCAAGACGACGATGACGTTGAGGATGTAATTCCCAGTCCAGTCAAGAGTACAAGTCATCGCAGTAAACCAGCAGCTGTCCAATCGTCGTCTTCCGAACGCCGTGCCAAACCGGACGTGACCACGTCGAGCAAGACGAAAAAACGCAAAGTCAAACACGAAGACGACGACGAAGAACCCGATGCCGTGGCATCTTCTTCCACCACAGCCAAAAAGAAAAAGGCAACAACCACGACAACCACGGCTCGTGAATTGAAAAAATTGGACAAGACGGAACGCTTGCAATATGCCATGCAAGCCTTTTTGTGGTGGGAAGCACCCGTGTTGGCGGAAGGAGTCAATTGGTGTACGTATGATTCCTTTGTATTCTATATACAGAGACAGGACTGTTGTTGTTGCTGGTGCATTGGCCAGACGATTCTCATTGTACCTTTGGTTTCCTCTTGTTCTTCTCATTTGTTTCGTATCATTTTGATTTGTGCATGATTACTAATACTATACGACGACAGCTACTATGGAACACGCCGGTGTGTCGTTTGCCGAAGACTATGTTCCGCACGGCGTGCCGCTGCGGTACAATGGACAGGCCGTGACGGATTTGACGGCCGATCAAGAAGAAGCGGCCACCTTTTTTGCCGCCATGGATCCCGACGGTATGCATTTGGGCAATCCCAAAACGGCCAAGATCTTTATTCAAAACTTTTGGGCCGATTTTCGCGCCCTGCTGACACCGGCCCAAAAGAAGCTCCTCAAGGACTTTGACAAGTGTGACTTTGAACCCATTCGACGACATTTGAATGAACAAAAGGTGATCAAAAAGGCCATTTCCGATGAACAGAAAAAAGCCAACAAGTACGTGTGTCCTGTTAGGCGACCACAGCATTCGGAGTGTCTGTGCTTGTTTCTCACGGCTTTTTCGCGCCTCTTGTTACAATTGTTATTAGGGAAGATCGCAATCAAGTCCTTCATCGATTCGGCTTTGCCATTGTGGACGGCCACATTGAACGAGTTGGTACGTTGTCATGTCAAGACTGTTGCGCATCCCGTGTGGCCACCGTCTGTTCCAACCATTTCCTCTGCTTACCCGTTTCCATTGTTCGATTCTTTTTGTATAGGAAATTACAATATGGAACCCCCGGGCGCCTTTCGTGGTCGTGGCGAACATCCCAAAATGGGCAAACTCAAATCGCGCGTCTGGCCCGAACAAGTGTCCATCAACTTGTCGGAATGCGCCGCCGTTCCCCAGTGTCCCGTGCCGGGACATGCCTGGGGCGATGTCCGACACGACCCACGAGGACAATGGTTGGCCACGTGGAAAGAAAATATCAATGGCCAATCCAAATACATGCAATTGGCGGCCCAATCCTCCTTCAAGGGCAAATCGGATCGATCCAAATATTCCAAGGCGGCCCTCTTGTGCAAATACATTAGCAAAATTCGCAAATCGTACAAAAAGGATTTAAAGTCCAAAGATAAGGAAACCAAACAATTGGCCACCGCCACCTGGGTGATTGATCGATTGGCCTTGCGTGTGGGGGGAGAAAAGGATACCGACGAGGAAGCCGATACCGTGGGATGTTGTTCCCTCAGATTGGAACATTTGACCTTTGATCCCAATGCGCAAGGAGGAGACAATCGAGAAATTGAATTGGAGTTTTTGGGTAAGGATTCCATGTTGTTCAAACAAACCATTGATTTCGGGGCACCCCTCTACAATGACACGAACGATGGCGGAATGGGTAATCAAGTCTTTGAGAATCTCAAGGCCTTCTGCAAAAAGAAGAAAAAGACGGACGAAGTCTTTGATGCCATTAATCCGACCTTGTTGAATGCTCATTTGAAAACGTTCATGGATGGTTTGACGGCCAAAGTCTTTCGTACCTACAATGCTTCCAAAACCTTGCAAGAAGAACTCCGCAAACACGAAGCCTCCCCGCTGTGGGACAATTTGACACCGGCCGAAAAGGTGGTGGAATACAACAATGCCAATCGTCAAGTGGCAATCTTGTGCAACCATCAACGGACCGTGAGCAAGGCACAAGAAACGCAATTGGAATCGATTGGAGCCAAAATTGCCACCCTCAAGAAACAACGCAAGGAACTCAAGGCCATTGGACGGCACATTGTCGCCAAGGAAACGTCCAAAATACCCCTGCGCAAATCCAGTCAAGCCATGGACGATGAAGTCAAGGCGGCACTGGCCAAGGCCAAGAAACTAAAAGACAATGCTCAAACCAATGCGCAAAAGATTGCCGCCTCCAAGGCCGACGAAGAAGCAAAACAAATGCGCCGGGATTTGACCAGTAGAAAGTTTGCCAAGGCACACTTGTGGGAAAAGGTTCCCACCAAGGATCAAGTTCGAAAGCGGATCGTAGCGTGGGAGGCCAAGATTGCCAAAATGGAATTGGATTTGAAGCAACGAGATGACAACAAGGAAGTTTCCTTGGGGACATCCAAGATTAACTACATGGATCCACGTATTTCGGTGGCCTGGTGCAAGCGCAACAATGTGCCAATCGAAAAGATTTTTTCCAAGACGTTGCGAGACAAGTTCAATTGGGCCATGGCGGTCGATCCCGAATGGGAATTCAATGAAACGATTGGAAAGCTAGAAGCGTAGTAATGATTCCGACCAATGCACTCAGTTTGGGGAGAAGCCAACAGGACAGCCTCATTCGGCATACAGGAAAGCTTGGGGTAAGGTTTCGGTACGACAGTGTTCCATCAGGTTGAGGCGGAACACGGTGGCGTTTGATTGGCGCTTCATACAGTGTTAAAATCCTAGGTAGATGAGAGAAACACAAAAGTCGTGCCACGCTTCTACGTAGAAGTACGACTAGAAGCGGTTGGGAGGAGGAAGAAACGGTGGTGTGGAGGAATGGAGTTCACCGGCTATATTGCTAGGGGATTGGCGGATTGCCGGGAGCATGTTGCATGTCCTAATCTGAACCATTGCGTTCTCTTGACTATCTTATATCTTTTTCGTGAGCATTCATGATCCAGCGGACGACGATGAGGACAATTTTGTGCTAACATGACTCGTCCATCCTATACATCTCATGCCTCAAGTGATGTGTATGTCACAGCAGAGTGTTGTGCTCCTGTTCCCAAACTTTTGGATGGAATTGGACCAGCCCAAGGTATAATTTGTTGGACCATTCACTCTCTTTTGCAAGAGATATAATAGCTGTACGTGAACGGTCTCTACTAGAACCTGCTATGGGTAGTCCCTTTGGACCACAGTGCGGTTTCCATCTCCACTCTCCATGTCGATACCGACATGCCAATCGAAAACGAGCGCGACGCCCGACACACACCAGCATCGTCATCACGCCACGGATCCTCCTCGTTCTTGTGTTTTCCATTTGTGTGGCAAGGTCCTGGAGATTGGCGGGAGATTGGATCTACTCTACTCCAACAAAACGGACCCGTTTGTTCTGGACCCACACACACACACTTGTTGCGGGCCAGGTGGAGAGATTGGGCATTATGTGTGCCGTGTGTGTCACCCCGCAAACACAAGGTTCCGACCGTTTGGCAGTTTGGACCCCACAATCCGTTTATTGTTGGGACCACCGTGCCAATGGCAACAGTCCGTCCAACCTTGCGCGCCAACGTCGGCAGTTTGCAATACCTGACGTGTAAGGAAGGTACATGGATGGCTATATAGTAAAAGGGCATTTCACGCTGCGTTTGTCACCACCACCACCACCTTGTGTGTTTCTGCTGGAACAGAGGATCATTGGAAATGAGGTCCTCCTTGTCGTTGTTGTTGTTGGTGGACCCGGGTGGCAATGTCGTGGTGATAGGCGGGAGATACGACATAGTCCAACAAGCGACCCTTTTGTTTCTTGACCCACACACAATTCTTCCAGACATGGGTGACATTGTGGGCCACCGTTCCATTCTTGTTGCCCCCATAACAAATTCCTTCTGTATCTTCATGTTGCCAATATCCATGGTGGGGTCGGATCCGGTTCCGATACGCCGTCCAGGCTCGTTCAAACTGAGGATCGTGCAACACTTGGAGGGTAAAGGTGCATTGATGAATGTAATACGGCAACGTGTGGCAGACATTGGTATTGTCGGGAGTGGTTCGCAACGTGTCTCGGAGTCGCTTGTAGTAGGCTTCCATCCATTGTTGGATGATATAATGTCGTGGTCGAGCCACGAGGAAAAAATTGTCCATCATGCGAGCCCGATCCGCCAATTGTCGGTTCGCCTGGACCGAGGGACCCCATACAGGACACGTTTCGTAGTGGTGTTGCATCAATTGCGAACGACTCATGTTCCCGGCCAGGTCAAAGTGCGGTGGAAGATAAAAGCCTCCGTCCCCCACCAATTTGCCAAGGTACTCTTCCAAGGGCCGCATGGGACAAATTGAAGTGTCGGCGTGCACTTTACCATACAAGGCCAAGAGTTCAGTGCGCAGCAGGTTGCACAATTTGACGGGGCAAATGCGGTGCTTGTGCTCGATAGCAAGTCGACCATTCTCCATACGGTTATTGCTTTGTGGTTTTCGAATGCTTTGCAACCGGGCAAACTTGGGAGCCAGTTTCTTGGCTTGAGTGCGATTGAGAATGCGAATGTCCCACGTGGGATGCAAGAGTTGCCAGGCCTGGACACACGCATAGTCGGCCTGATGCTTGTTATTGTTGGGTCTCGATGACTGCTGGGGACCACCAGCAATTTTTTGTAAATGGTCCAGTCCTTGATCCCAATACATCCAAATGATTTTGGGGATACCATGAATGGTCGTGTTTGTCGTAGTACTACGGGGTGGAGAGTGAATCGATGCAATGGACTGCGGTGGACTCCAACTAGCGGCAGGAGGAGGAGAGCTGCTGGTGGTGGTCTCGGGAGTGAACAACAAGTCTTTTTGGTTCCAATTGGAATCAAGTTCGTCTCGTTCCTTGCTGGTCCAAAAAGAAGATTCGGCTTGTGGTGGGTTCCAAACTTGTGGTTGCTGTTGTTGTTGTGGGACGACGAGTCGTAACTGTCGTACATGCCAGCCGAAAAGAAAAACATGTTGGAACCTATTGTGGCCTGACTGATGGTCGCCCTTATAGCGGTCGGGATTAGCGCTGTGGCCTCTATAACGGTCGGGATTATAGCGCCTTGGGATTCGACTACTGGGAAAACTATGTACGGGATCATGTCAGATGAATGGGAGTCGAAATAGGTCTTACTCCCACGGGGATACAAACAAACAAAGAATACGATTAGGATAACGAAAACAAAATATTAGTAATGAAGTCATAAGTTTGGGAAAAGCAAAACCTAAAAGGCCAGTCTTGAAGTGTTCTAGCACGCTTCAAAGCGAAGGATATCGCTCGAGACAACAATGGCTACGGTAGACGACTTATCACTGAAGCACCTACGTTTGCAGACGTTTGATGGAAAGCATGAAAATTTCCAAGTATGGTTTATGAACTTTCGTTCATATGCAGTGGCGCATGGATTTAAGTCGGCGATCAGCAAAGATGGGCCTGACACTGACTTGCCTTTGCGGGACAATTCAACTCCAGATACCGATACAACAGTGGCAGGAAAACAAGCTTTGGCTAAGAAGAAGAATGCGGCAGCCTTTCGCGCCTTGAACCTTGCGATGACAAGCCCTCAGATGATCCGAATGTTGACCGAAGCTCAGACGGATGAATGGCCCGATGGTTTGGCCTGGAAGGTGATTGCTGCATTGCACAAGAGATTCAAGCCGACAGACACTGTATCGAAGATTGAGATGCGAAGGTTGTTGGGTAAAGTGGCAATGACCAAGAAAGAAGATCCGACTACTCTGTTCAGCCAAATTGGGCAGATTGAAAATATGTTCAACGTGTCGATTGATGATGAGGAGAAAATTGCGATTGCAATTGAAGCAGCTCCGCGAGAATACCAGGCGATTATTGTATCGGAACAACGCCAGCAGGGTACAGCATTGACGTCGGACCATATCGAAGACGTTATGCGGTTGCACTGGCGTGCACTTTATGGTCAGCGCACCAAGAATTTCCTCCAAGATGACGGAGACGAAGACAACGAAATTGGTCTCGCAGCTGGAGACAAACAAGGTTCAACGTCAGGAAAGTCAAAGTCAAGCAAGAAAAGTGGGAAAGGTGGCGGTAAGAAGACTTACAAATTCAAGGGCAAGTGCCATCATTGCGGAAAGGTCGGGCACAAGGCTGAAGACTGCTGGATAAAACCCGAAAACAAAGACAAGAGGCCCGAATGGTACAAGGTCGAGGAGCATGGCAAAGTGGCAAAGGACAGTGGTGAGACGGATGGCGAAGGCAGCGTTGAAATCATCACTTGTGCGGTCGACTTACCTCCATTGATCCCTCGGAACATGGTATGGTTGGATACCGATGACGAGGACGAACACAACGAATACGAAGAACTTCCTGATTCGGTGCTCGATCATGAGATCGTGAGTGACACCGACGACGAAGAGACAGAGGGCGAAGATGAAGACCGCGATTGGATCAGTTTGTTGGGTGAAGAAGACGACGAAAGCATCGATGACTCGTTGGTTGTTGTATCAGATGACGAAGAAGATGAAGTGGACAGGGAGATTTGTTGTGCCGGTATGGCTAAGGAAATGGAATTTCCAGCCATCCAAAGTCTCCTTACAGATCCGAATGTTTGGATCGCAGACACAGGAGCGACGACGCATATGACTCCGTTTCGCGTCGGAATGGTTGATGTCAAGAAACAACATAATGAGAAAGGGATCACCATGGGCAACAACAAAACAGAAAAGGTCGTGGAAGTTGGCAACTTACCTGGAGTGTTGCACGACAAGAATGGGAACACGCTCAACCGTGTGAAGATGCAAAACGTAAGCGTGGTTCCAAGCGGTGGATTCAACCTGTTCAGCATCACGAAAATGCAAATGAGTGGCTGGAAACTCGAAGGAGACAAACAGTCAATCCGACTTACCAAGAATTGGCAGGAAATCATCTTCGATATCAAGATCCAAACGCCCAAGGGAGTGATTTTTGCCGCGTTTTTTGAAAGGACCAAGTTGGGAAACGCAGCGACAAGTGAGGAACAAATCAAGATGACAATGGAACAGGCTCATGAGAAACTGGGTCACATCGGAGAGAAAGCAGTAATCAAAACAGCCAAGAAACTTGGATGGAAACTCACCAAGACAACGATGCCAAAATGTGTAGCTTGTGCAGCTGGAAAGGCAAAACAGAAGAACTTGCCGCAAAATGAGAACGGAGAAGATGACAGGGAACATGATGACGAGAAACAACTTCGTGCTTACCTTGACATGGCCTCGATCAAGAAGAAGCAAGACATGCCAATTCCGTCGAAGCCGCAGTGGAGAATCTTGGTGGTCCATCCGAAAGTCCAGCTAATGCTTTCCGAGTTCTATGATGCCAAAGATGAGATGCCAGAGGACACATGTGAGAAAATGGCATTGATGAAACAACATGGTGTGTCCATCACTCACCTTTGATTGGACAATGCAGGCGAGAACAAGGCCTTGCAGAAACGGTGTCAAAATGAAAAGTGGCAGCTTGGAATCCATTTTGAGCTCACTGCCCGTGATACACCCCAGCAAAACTCTGTCGCTGAGGTGGGATTTGCTACCGTGATGAATCGAGCACGTGCAATGATGCACCGTGCTAATATCCCCATCGAAATCCGCTTCAAGTTGTGGCACAAGGCTTGCATGACGGCAACGCTTTTGGACGGCTTGGTTGTTGTGGATCATGGGGGAAGATCTGCGACTCGATACGAACACATTTGGGGGAAAGTGCCAACGTTTGCGAAATACCTGCGAGTATGGGGGGAAGCCGGAACGGTCAAGATCAAGACTAAAACTTCCCCGAAATTAATGGACAAAGGAGTACATTGTTTCTTCGTTGGGTATGCACGCAATCATCCGGGCGACTGTTATCGGATGTTTGATCCTAAAACGGGTCGTGTTCGGGAATCATGTGACGTGACTTGGCTAAAGCGACTTTACTACAAGAAACCTCATAATGCCAAGGAACTACAAACCAATCCAGTCGTGGATGCCAGGGCTGCATCGAATCATGAGGAGGGTCGCGGAAGTGGTCGCGAAAACGATGGCCAAGACGACCATGGCGGAAACGATGGCGATGTGGACGACAACAACCCCAACAATGAAGATGAACCGGATGATCCGATGCCTGAGGTGAACATGAGCACAGGCAATGACGAATCCACGGCTCCAGTGCGGAATATTGTGATTCTGGAGCCCGTTGAAACAACGACGACGCGAACAGGTCGTACCGTACGAGCACCACAACGGTTGATTGCTGAAATTGGACAAGCCGTGCTGTCCAAAGCAGAACAGAATTACTACCATGCCCTTCAAGCATTGGACTCTGATGCCGACAGCTTCCTGGATGAAGAATTGGCCATGGTGGGTGCCGGATTGGGGCAAGGCATCACGAATACAAAAGAGCTCAAGGTGATGACCTTTGATGAGGCAATGGCGCAAGCTGACAAGGACGCATGGGTCAAGTCAGTTGATGAAGAACACCAACGCATGATTGATTGTGGCGTATGGGTGCCCATTCGGAAAGAAGATTTGCCTCCCAATTTCGACATCATCGATTCGACCTGGTCTATGAAGAAAAAGGCCAGTGGAAAGTATCGTGCTCGTTTTGCAGCTCGGGGTTTCAAACAACGCGAAGGAGTGTCGTACGATTGTGATGATTTATTCGCACCGGCGGTCAACGAACTCACCGTGAAAATTGCCTTTGTTATGATGATTTTGGCTGGGTGGTACGCCCATTTAATGGACGTGAAAGGGGCTTTCCTGAAACCCTCGGTATCAGTGTCCACTGCTTAGCTGTTGTTTGTCTGTGCCACCTTCACAGGTTCCCAAGTGGACACAGCCAGCATTTTATGTTTTTTGTCTGTCTGTCTACCCAATAAAATTCCTCAGGGTTGGAGCAAGGCCAGCGTGCATGTGACAGTTGACGGTTGGTGGTTGTCCTCTGGTCACCACGATTCAAATTTTTTGGGCAACCCTCCCGTCCTCGTCTGTCACAAAACATCAAAAACCGAGCCAAATGCTTGACCATGACGTGAGGTGAGAACAATGGATGCAACATGCTGGGCTGAACCTGAACTGCTTCTCACTTCTCACTACTGTGGCTTATTTCTAATCTTCTTGTTTCTTTTTCTTTCTTCTCACTCATCACTGCTGCAATCTTTTCTCTTGTTCATGCATGATCCTTTGGCTTGTCTCTTGTTGAACAAGTAGACTAGGAACAAGCCGCTTGATGTCAACTGGAGTATCTTACCCGTCTCATTTGTTGATGTAGGAGTAATTGTTTTGTTGTTTGATTGTTGGTTGGTTGCTTTCATGTCTTCTGTAGGATAGATGATTCACTATCGTCATAGGTCGTAGCATCATCTCATTTCTCAATGACCGAACACTTTGTTGTTTTTGCTTCAAATAGATGGGAAGCCCTCTTGCTCTTGCCACACCCTACTTTCCATGTCTATCAGTTCATAGAGTCAAAAGTTGTAGCTGTAGCGTGTGAGAGCTGCTTGTGTTCATGGTGAAACTGAGAGTCATTGCCATGCTCAAAACAGAAAAGAGATCTGCAACGAATTCAGAATGCACTGAACTCTACGAATGAATAGCACTTGAGTTCTATTTCTAGTCCTAGTATATAAAGAAAACAATGTCTGCAGTCTGTTTATGAATCGAATGAAAGTTATCAAAAATCCGTCATTTCGACATGTAGAATGGCACGTAATGAGCTACCCAGAGACACAACAGATGATCGCCTCTCTTCCCATGAGCAGAGCAAACAAAAGTGACAAGTGTCAGTGATCAGTGAGCATGAGCTATGTTATTGTCATGGCAATTGGCAACGGATCACACTCACCTGGAATGCCATTCGTACGATGTGCTTCGGCAACAAGAGAAAAGAATTGTGTGCTTGTCATTATGAATTATGGAGCAACCAGCAGCTATCCACGCACGGCCGCTTGATGGGCATGCGTCTGTTTCAAACTGTGAAAACTCCAGCTGGGTATGCGTGCCAATTTGCCATTTGATCATTTCGATTTGTCTCAAAAGCAAAAAATGATGTCTGTGTCCACCTGGGAACCTAAAATGATGGCACAGACAAAAAACAGCTAAGCAGTGGACACTGATACCCAGGGTTTCGCACGCAACACAAAGTGGCAATGGAAGTCCCAAGAGGTTTTGAAAAATTCTATCCCTACGGTTGGTTGTTGCTTCTGTTGAAGACGCTCTATGGATACAAGCAAGCCGCTAAGATGTTTTGGGAATTTCTGCTGAAGTTGATGCAGAGTATGGGCTTTGATCGAAGCAAAGCCGACGCTTGTTTGTATTTTGCTTGGACGCAATTTGGGCTTATTTTGTTTCTTTCCTACATTGACGATATGATTCTGATGGGGAATAAAGACGGAGTTATGCATTTCTGTGAAATCTTCAAGGGAAAGGTTGATGTTGATGATATTGGACCGTTGGATGAATATTTGGGGAGCAAGATTGAATTTTGTACTGAACAACGAACAGTCAAAATTACCCAACCAGTTCTTCTTCGCAGTTTTGGGGACAAATTTGGAGTGGGGGAGGGTACATCGAAAACACCTGCTGTACCGCACAGTACACTACAACCTGGAGATGAGAGTTCGTGTTTGGATGCTAAGGGCACATTTCGAGTTCGGTCCGGGATTGGGAAACTGTCGGGATTTGAGTCGGCTCATGCAGGAACCTTCTCTTGCGCATGACAGGGCAATGCAACGCTTGGTGGAATACTGCGTCTCAACCGAACAGCGCGGTCTTTTGCTCAAACCTGAAGGACAGTGGGATGGAACAGCCGATTACGAGTTTGAGATCAGCGGCCGTTCAGACAGTGACTACCCGAAACAGCACGATCGCAAGAGTGTTAGTGGAATTTCGGTGTTTCTCAACGGTGCACCTATTCAAACGAAAAGCAAGACTCAGAGCATCGTAACCCTGAGCGCTACGGAAGCCGAATTGGTGGCTGCTGTGGACTGTGTGCAGACGATGTTGTTCGCTCGGCAAATTATTCTCAGCATGGGGCTTAAGGTGAAACTACTAGAGCTGGGTCAAGCAACAGCTTTTTTCTGCAGGAGAACTCAAGCGCTTGAGCGCTTGAGCTAGGACCAAATTCAAGCGCTCAAGCGCTCAAGCGGCAGCGAACAGGGCTAACACGGGAAACTATGGCAATAGACTCATCGCAATACCTCTAGTGAAATGGTAACTACTCTTATTATGTAACTGATATGCAATGGAAACTCTGTTAGAAGATACTTCCCCAGTTCTCACGCAAAAAATGGAGATCAGAAACTGTTGAAGGATCAAAGTATGATTGTTTTGGCGTGATTATCAGACCAGCAATACTGAATGCCCGTTCAGAGGAGGCTGCTGTTGCCGGCATGGCAAGAGACTTAAGAGCAAGTCACCAAATATTGGGAAACTCACTTGCCTTTCCTTTCCACCAAGAGAGCAAAGGATCTTGTGCAACTTTCGTCCCAGCCTTGTTCACGTAGTACATTTTAAGTCCTGCCGTTGTACGGAACTTGTCAATTTCAAGACGGCAGATGGTAGCATAGGATACCCCTCCACTATACTTGAAATGGACAACAACGGGGGGAAAGATATCATCAATTCGTGGGCAGTTGGTGGTCGAGCACGTCACATTGACGTCCGAATGTTCTTCCTTCGAGAACTCAAGGAAGAAGGAACTCTCAAATGCAGCTGGATCAGCACTGACGATAATTCTTCGGACTTCTTTACCAAGAATCTTGATGGTCCCACCTTTCTTCGTCATGGGTTGGTCTATGTGGCCGATTGAAGTCAACCACAAGGGGAGGGTGTTGGAACCTATTGTGGCCTGACTGATGGTCGCCCTTATAACGGTCGGGATTAGCGCTGTGGCCTCTATAACGGTCGGGATTAGCGCCTTGGGATTCGACTACTGGGAAAACTGTGTACGGGATCAGGTCAGATGAATGGGAGTCGAAATAGGTCTTACTCCCACGGGGATACAAACAAACAAAGAATACGATTAGGATAACGAAAACAAAATATTAGTAATGAAGTCATAAGTTTGGGAAAAGCAAAACCTAATAGGCCAGTCTTGAAGTGTTCTAGCATCACCCAACATTCCATCCGTCAATGTCCGCAACCTGGCCTCCTTCTCGTCGTGGATACCATCCATGAGACAAGCACAAGCACCACCACACGCACAAACACCACACTCTACAGGCAACCCTCGGTTCCCAAAACCACAGGCATCTACCACCACCAATGCATCTTCGTCGTCTTCCTTGTTGTGGCGAAGCATGGGAACCATCCCTACGGCCCGTCCATCCGCGTTGGCTCCTTCCCAAGATGCGACATTGCCATCCCAGCCCCAATCACAACAACAACAATCACCACCATCCCATCAGCCCCACACACAAGTCGCACAACCGCAACAGCATCCCAAACCTCCACCACCACCACCACCACCCCAAGATACCAAAGCACCGCCCTGGGAATGAACAAGGAACGGTATATCATCCTCTCTTGCCATTTTGGGGTTGTGGTCCAAGGGAGAGACGACGACCCCAGTTCCAAGCCACCATTGGGCTTTTCCAGACATGCTTGGAATGGTCCGCAACGGAAACGGCTGCTCGACATTCTCGACGCCTTCATGGGACAAGCGTCCGTATGGTACCATGTCTCTGTCCCTTGCCCCCTTTTGTTGGCTACTGCCACCCGACCAGTCACACTCTGGTCCCAAAATCTCAGATTTGCCAGTAGTATAATAGTACGAATCCTAATAGAGGGAGAGCGTCACCCCGAATGTAGAGGAATCCCCCCCAAAACCGAGAGAGTTGCGTGTGGGGTCTCATTGGAGAACGTTATTATTCGTGTCGGTCGGCACATCCATCAGTCGTCTCTCTCCCGTCCTCGTCCTGTGGAATCATCATTATCATCATCACGTTTGATCCATCTGGAACCATGTTGTGCCGGATCTTCCCAAAAGAACCACAAAAAGACACAAAACCATGGTTTACTCTCTCCAAATTTCCACCTACGATTTCTTATTTTCATACCTTTGTCCACGAACGACCGTGAGGAACGGACCATCTCTTGTGTGACTATGGAGTCGTACCTAGAGCTAGTAATTGGGAGCCAGGAGGGATCTGAAACGAGGGAGCGGTTAGTTCGCATCCTATTATTCGCATCCTAGATGCTGCGGAATCCAAAACTCTAAACCCCAACGGCTGAAATCGAAATGTAGGAATAGAACGACAAGAGCTGCAGAGCTTCGGAACGCGCGTTACCAGCGCGACTGGCAAAATGTAGGATCCATGGCGAATGAACAAAAAATGAACACATAACAATCCAAATCGATTCATTGCAACAACAACCCTATTCCTCTCTTGATATTGCGGAATGATGAACAACAACAAGAAGGTTGCCAAAACTGCTCTCCAATCGAAGTTTGGAGAATGGTTGAAGAAAGTGGGTACGAAAATTAAGGATTTTGTTTTTGCCAAATGTGCGCGCAAATTAAAGTTTGGAAAATGGTTGAAGAAAGTGGGTACGGAATCGACACTCGACCAACGGGTGTCTTTTGCCGTTGAACTATATGAAGAATCTTGCTGGAAAGAACGCACTTATGCTACTGGCAACAGCCGCACCACCTCCGAAATTATTCAAATGTTGCAACAGAAGGATTTGTCGACGGCGGAAGCGTCTTCTTCGTTGATTTCCAAAGCAGGCATATCCGTGGATTGGATCTTGGACGTCTTTTGTCAAATTCCGTTTATTGCAACGCTATTGAAGGCCGATTGTGAATTGTTTTTCGTGCGTGAGGTCTGTGTCATTCAACTGCTTCAAGCTCGACTTGATATATGGTCAGGCCCACTTATTAAACATGTCGAAGTACTCCATGAATCTTTGGATCATGCAGCCAAAGCATCCTTTCGTGGTCGTGGTTCGATCACACAAGAGTTACCCACCTTGTTCTTGTCCTATACCGGCCGGTATTCGTTCTCCAAGTTCATCCAAGTTTTAGAGCAAGTCCGAGGCGAATACATATGGATGGACGTCTTTTGCGTGGATCAATTTGCATGGACTGGACAAAGCAAGTCTGAAGCTGTCACGCAACTACGCAAAGACTTGATCGACCGATTACCAGAACAAATCCAAAGCATCAAGAAAATTGCGTTGGTTTTGGAAAAATGGGATCAAGTCCTTTATACATTGGACCAAATTTGGGTTCTATGGGAGGTATTCAATGCCGTTATAGTCAAGGCCAGTGCACAAATATTAATGAGCCAAGCCGAGTTGAAGGGTTTCATTGACGCTGTCCAAGTGGGCGATGGTAAAGTCCAGGAAGCCCTTGGAACCATCAAGACCAAAATCAAGACAACAGAAGCAAAATCATACGACAATGTTGCACGTGCATTAATCTTGAAAAAAATGGAGACTATTGGTCATTATACAATAAGCTGCGAAGTAACGAAATGGGTGCGAAACTGTTACTGCAAGGAGGCGATAGCTTTCGGGGCGAAAGCCCTCTCTAAAGATATGACAAGACAAGATACTCTTGTTTCCATCAACAATATGGCCGTATTTCTTCAAGATCAAGGCAAATTGGGTAAAGCAGAGCCTCTTTTCCGTAAGACATTGTCGTTACGTCGGCGCATACTTGGGGATGACCATCCTGCTACACTTCTTTCCATCAACAATATGGCCTTCTTGCTTAAAAGTCAAGGCAAATTGGGTGACGCAGAACCCCTGTTTCGTGAGGCTTTGTCGTCACGTCGGCGCATACTTGGGGAGGACCATCGTGATACACTTGCTTCCATTAGCAATATGGCCGTATTGCTTGAGGGTCAAGGCAAATTGGGTGAAGCAGAACCCCTGTTTCGTGAGGCTTTGTCGTCACGTCGGCGCATACTTGGGGAGGACCATCCTGCTACACTTATTTCCATCAACAATATGGCCTTATTGTTTAAAGGTCAAGCCAAATTGGGTGAAGCAGAACCCCTGTTTCGCGAGGCTTTGTCGTCAAGTCGGCGCATACTTGGGGATGACCATCCTGATACACTTACTTTCATCAACAATATGGCCTCATTGCTTGAGGATCAAGGCAAATTGGGTGAAGCAGAGCCGCTCTATCGTCAGGCTTTGTCGTCAAGTCGGCGCATACTTGGGGATGACCATCCTGATACACTTACTTTCATCAACAATTTGGCCTCATTGCTTAAGGATCAAGGCAAACTCAGTGAGGCAGAACCCCTGTTTCGTGAGGCTTTGTCGTCAAGTCGGCGCGTACTTGGTGACGGCCATCCGACTACTCTTAGTATCACGAAGAATATGACCTAGATTCTTTGTGCTCAAGGCAAGCTCAGTGAGACATGGTAATGTGACGCTGGTGTTGTCGGCGCAACGGACGTTGCTCCATCCATGGTGAACGTAGAACTCGAAAAGTGAAGGATCGGTAGAATAGGATTGAAACATGTGTTCTTTTGATATCAATCTTGGTTCCGGCCTCCTCTACCTACTTTGAATCGGTCGTACGAGTACGAGAGAAGGCACAGGAACCACTCACTGGCTCATGGTGTGTTTGGTGGATCACCTTTTGATGGTTCATTGTGGCATCGTTGGTTCCAAACTATCGCTCTCTCTATATCTATTCTATCCATTGGTTTGGATGAGGGAATCGCCTCGTGGTTCCTTTTCCCGTTGACTATGAACTAGAGCGATAATGGAGATTCGAAGCGCGACTCTACCTAGTACACTATGCTATATAGCTATCGTCGGTTTCCGGGTAAACAGACAGACGTTCGAGTCGCGCGGGTCTCCCTTTCGAACCGCGACTGGTGCCTGGGCGGGCGCGCCGGTTGTGGGAGGTCGTTCCACAACCATGGTGTGATTGCGGAGCGCCGCGTTCTTCTCTCGTCTCCGTCGTATTTTGTATCTGTGGCTGTAAAAGTCTCTAGTGTGGTGAGAGAGTTGTGTGTGTGGCAGTGTCTCGTACGATCCGCATCACAATTGATTGAACCATGTCGGACGACAGTGAAGAAGAAGAAGAATTTGAATTGGGCGAAGAAGAAGAAGAAGATGCTGCGGCGTCGGATCCAGATGAGGATGAGGACAATGGCGGCGACGACGAAGAAGAAGAAGAAGAAGAAGCACCGGATCAGGATGATGATGATGACGACGAAGACATGGACTATAACGACGAGGAAGAAGAAGAAGAAACGCCAAAGCCTCGTTCTCGCAAACGACCGGCAGTGAATTACAACCAAGATGATGACGACAGTGATGACGACGACGAAGAAGATGACATGCCCTTGGCCCAAGTCGCTTCCAAACACAGACCAAAGGAGAAGAAGAAGAAACGGTTGCAAGACGACGATGACGATGAGGATGTAGTTCCCAGTCCAGTCAAGAGTACAAGTCATCGCAGCAAACCTGAAGCGGTCCAATCGTCGTCTTCCGAACGCCGTGCCAAACCGGACGTGACCACGTCGAGCAAGACGAAAAAACGCAAAGTCAAACACGACGACGACAAAGAACCCGATGCCGTGACATCCTCTTCCACCACCACGGCCCGAACGAAAAAGACGACCACCACCACCACGGCTCGTGAATTGAAAAAATTGGACAAGACGGAACGCTTGCAATATGCCATGCAAGCCTTTTTGTGGTGGGAAGCACCCGTGTTGGCGGAAGGAGTCAATTGGTGTACGTATGATTCCTTTGTATTCTATATACAGAGACAGGACTGTTGTTGTTGCTGGTGCATTGGCCAGACGATTCTCATTGCACCTTTGGTTTCCTCTTGTTCTTCTCATTTGTTTCGTATGATTTTGATTTGTGCATGATTACTAATACTATACGACGACAGCTACTATGGAACACGCCGGTGTGTCGTTTGCCGAAGACTATGTTCCGCACGGCGTGCCGTTGCGGTACAATGGCAAGGCCGTGACGGATTTGACGGCCGATCAAGAAGAAGCAGCCACCTTTTTTGCCGCCATGGATCCCGAGGGCATGCATTTGGGCAATCCCAAAACGGCCAAGATCTTTATACAAAACTTTTGGGCCGATTTTCGCGCCCTCTTGACGCCGGCCCAAAAGAAGCTGCTCAAGGACTTTGACAAGTGTGACTTTGAACCCATTCGACGACATTTAAATGAACAAAAGGTGATCAAAAAGGCCATTTCCGATGAACAGAAAAAAGCCAACAAGTACGTGTCTCGTGTTATTCGACCACAGCATTCGGAGTGTCTGTGCTTGTTTCTCACGGCATTTCGCGCCTCTTGTTACTATTATTGTTATTAGGGAAGATCGCAATCAAGTTCTTCATCAATTCGGCTTTGCCATTGTGGACGGCCACATTGAACGAGTTGGTACGTTGTCATGTCAGGACTGTTGCGCATCCAGTGTGGTCACCGTCTGTTTCATCTCATTCCTCCTCTTACCCGTTTCCATTGTCTAGGAAATTACAATATGGAACCCCCGGGCGCCTTTCGTGGTCGTGGCGAACATCCCAAAATGGGCAAACTCAAATCGCGCGTCTGGCCGGAACAAGTGTCCATCAACTTGTCGGAATGCGCCGCCGTTCCCCAGTGTCCCGTGCCCGGACATGCCTGGGGCGATGTCCGACACGACCCCCGGGGACAATGGTTGGCGACGTGGAAAGAAAATATCAATGGTCAATCCAAATACATGCAATTGGCGGCCCAATCCTCCTTCAAGGGCAAATCGGATCGGTCCAAATATTCCAAGGCCGCCCTCTTGTGCAAATACATTAGCAAGATTCGCAAATCGTACAAGAAGGATTTGAAATCCAAAGATAAGGAAACCAAACAATTGGCCACGGCGACCTGGGTCATTGATCGATTGGCCTTGCGTGTGGGTGGAGAAAAGGATACTGACGAGGAAGCCGATACCGTGGGATGTTGTTCCCTCCGATTGGAACATTTGACCTTTGATCCCAATGCGCAAGGAGGAGACAATCGAGAAATTGAATTGGAGTTTTTGGGTAAGGATTCCATGTTGTTCAAACAAACCATTGATTTCGGGGCGCCACTCTACAATGACACGAACGATGGCGGAATGGGCAATCAAGTCTTTGAGAATCTCAAGGCCTTTTGCAAAAAGAAGAAAAAGACGGACGAAGTCTTTGATGCCATTAATCCGACCTTGTTGAATGCTCATTTGAAAACGTTCATGGATGGTTTGACGGCCAAGGTCTTTCGTACCTACAATGCCTCCAAAACCTTGCAAGAAGAACTCCGCAAACACGAAGCCTCCCCGCTGTGGGACAATTTGACACCAGCCGAAAAGGTGGTGGAGTACAACAATGCCAATCGTCAAGTGGCAATCTTGTGCAACCATCAACGGACCGTGAGCAAGGCACAAGAAACGCAATTGGAATCGATTGGAGCCAAAATTGCCACCCTCAAGAAACAACGCAAGGAACTCAAGGCCATTGGACGGCACATTGTCGCCAAGGAAACGTCCAAAATACCCCTGCGCAAATCCAGTCAAGCCATGGACGATGAAGTCAAGGCGGCACTGGCCAAGGCAAAGAAACTAAAAGACAATGCCCAAACCAATGCGCAAAAGATTGCCGCCTCCAAGGCCGACGAAGAAGCAAAACAAATGCGCCGGGATTTGACCAGTAGAAAGTTTGCCAAGGCACACTTGTGGGAAAAGGTTCCCACCAAGGATCAAGTTCGAAAGCGGATCGTAGCGTGGGAGGCCAAGATTGCCAAAATGGAATTGGATTTGAAGCAACGAGATGACAACAAGGAAGTCTCCTTGGGGACATCCAAGATTAACTACATGGATCCACGTATTTCGGTGGCCTGGTGCAAGCGCAACAATGTGCCAATCGAAAAGATTTTTTCCAAGACGTTGCGAGACAAGTTCAATTGGGCCATGGCGGTCGATCCCGAATGGGAATTCAATGAAACGATTGGAAAGCTAGAAGCGTAGTAATGATTCCGACAAGAGGCACTCTATTTGGGGAGGAGCCAACATGACAGTCTCATTCGGCATACAGGACAACTACTCCTGGGTAGCTTGGGGTGAGGAATCGGCACGACACAGTGTGTCCATCATGTTGAGGCGGAACACGGTGACGTTTGATTGGCGCTTCATACAGTTTAAAATCCCAGGTAGATGAGAAAAACGCAAAAGTCGTACCACGCTTATACCTGTAGGATTACGAGTAGACGCGGTTGGGAGGAGGAGGAGGAAGAAACGGCGGTGTGGAGGAATGGAGTTCACCGGCTATATTGCTATGGGATCGACGGATTGCCGGGAGCATTATGCATGTCCTAATCTGAACCATTGTGTTCTCTTGACTATCTTATATCTTTCTCGTGAGCATTCATGATCCAGCTGAAGACGACAAGGACAATTTTGTGTGACCATGACTCGTCCATCCTATACATCTACCTCAAGTGATGTATGTCTGTCACAAAGAGTGTTGTGCTCTTGTTCCCAAACATGGAAGGATTTGGACAAGACCAAGGTATTCTTGTGTCCCTTTTGTTGGACCATTCACTCTCTTTTGCAAAGAGATATAATAGCTGTACGTGAAAGGTCTCTACTAGAACCTGCTATAGGTAGTCCCTTTGTACCACAGTGTGTTCCATCTCCATTCTCCATGTCGATACCAACATATGCCAATCGGAAACGAGCGCGGTCATGGGGTTGTATCGAAACACACACGACGCCCGACACACACTTTCTAACCCGTTTATTTTGAACCCACCCACACACACACTTGTTGCCGGCCAGTGAACCTATCGGGTATGTGCTGTGCCGTGTTTGTCCCCGCAAACACAAGTTTCGGACCGTTTGGCAGTTTGGACCCCACAATCCGTTGATTGTTGGGGCCACCGTGCCAATGGCAACAGTCCGTCCAACCTTGCGCGCCACAATCGGCAGTTTGCAATACCTGACGTCTAAAGGTACACTGTTGGATATAGTAATTGGGCATTTCACGACGTGATCTCATTCTAGAGAGCAATGGCACTGTCCCTGCGTTTGTCACCGTGTTTCTGCTGGAAAAGAAATCATTGGGCAACTCCTCGTTGGACCCGGGTGAGAATGTCGTGGTGATAGGCGGGAGATGTGACATTGTCCAACAAGCGACCCTTTTGTTTCTTGACCCACACACACTGGTTCCAGACATACGTCAAATTGTGGGCCACCGTGCCATGGCGGTTGCCTCCATAACAAATTCCTTCTGTATCTTCATGTTGCCAATATCCATTGTGGGGTCGGATCCGGTTCCGATACGCCGTCCAGGCTCGTTCAAACTGAGGATCGTGCAACACTTGAAGGGTAAAGGTGCATTGATGAATGTAATACGGCAACGTGTGGCAGACATTGGTCGTGTCCCGAGTCGTTCGCAACGTGTCTCGGAGTCGCTTGTAGTACGCGTCCATCCATTGTTGGATGATATAATGTCGTGGTCGAGCCACGAGAAAAAAATTGTCCATCATGCGAGCCCGATCCGCCAATTGTCGGTTCGCCTGGACCGAGGGTCCCCGCACAGGACACATTTCGTAGTGGTGTTGCAGCAATTGCGAACGACTCATATTGCCGGCCAGGTCAAAGTGCGGTGGAAGATAAAAGCCTCCGTCCCCCACCAATTTGCCCAGGTAGTCTTCCAAGGGCCGCATGGGACAAATGGAGGTATCCGTGTAGACCCCACCATACAAGGCCAAGAGTTCAGTGCGCAGCAGGTTGCCCAATTTGACGGGGCAAATGCGGTGCTTCTCCTCCTTCTCCATCCGGGACGACCTTGGTTGTGGTTTCCGAATGCTTTGCAACCGGGCCAACTTGGGAGCCAGTTTCTTGGCTAGTGTGCGATTGACAATGTGAATGTCCCACGTGGGATGCAAGAATTGCCAGGCCGTGACACAGGCATGGTCGGCCTGGTGCTTGTTGTTGGGTTTGGAATTGAGACCAGCAATGTCGAGTCCTTGATCCCAATACATCCGAATGATTTTGGGGATACCATGAATGGTCGTGGTTGTCGTAGTACTTAGGGGTGGAGAGTGAATCGATGACATTGACTGTGGTGGACTCCAACTAGCGGCAGGAGGAGGAGACTTAATGGTGGTCTCGGGAGTGAACAGGTCTTCTTTTTGTTGATCAGTGTCGGCGCTTGGGACGATTTCAAAGTCTCGTTCCTTGCTGGTCCAAAAAGAAGAAGACGATTCGGCTTGTGGTTGGTTCCAAAATGGTTGTTGCTGCTGATGAACGACTAGTTGTAACTGTCGTACATGCCACCATAAAAGGAAAAGAATGGAGAGGAACAATGATATCCGCACCCATTTCATCGTCTGGTTGGTTCCAAGGACCAAGCAGCCGCGCATGGGTAAGGAGGAGGAAGGCATGATTGCTTCGACATTGGATGCACCACAAGCTCAAATTACGGTCCCCTCTTTAGATGACACATGACATTTCTAGGCCATGGTGGTCAAACTTTTTAGATCCAAGAAAGACCATAGGGAGAGTGATGGAACGCCGAAGAAAACGACCAGCCAGTTTTCTCGTTTCGACAAAAACACCAACGAGATGACCATGACCTGGGGGGAGGCAGTCGCGGATACCGACGTAAAACCCATTCAAACAAAAAACCATTGGCACTCGCATGGAACAAAAACACCACAGGCCATTGCCACTACAGCCTCTTTTCCATGAACCACAACAAGACAACGACGACGACGAACAAAACGAAGACATGGCTCCGAATAGCTGGTTCCCTATAACTTGTCGCCTTTGGAGTCAAAGGTATCGTCCATCTGCAACAAGACTTTTGGAACCAACAACAAACCTCTTCTGCTTCTTTGGCCAAGGAACAAGCCATGATTAAGCCATGATTCTCTCCAGTCTTTTACTCGACAATGGGGAAAGCATCAACCACCAAACCAACAGGTCCTCTCACGACACTAACCAGTCGTCTCCTGCAGCGAGTCTACCGCAGTCCATCGCATCGATTCAACCTCCTCCACGTACTACAACGACAAATACGACACTTCATGGTATCCCAAAGATCCTTTGGATGTATTGGGATCAAGGGATCCATCATTTGGAACAAATTGGCAGTCCCAATTCGACACGCAACAAGTATCAGGCCGACCATGCTTGCGTCAAGGCCTGGCAAATCTTGCATCCCACGTGGGAGATTCGCATTCTCAATCGGACCCAAGCCATGCAAGTGGCACCCAAATTTGCGCACTTGGCCCGCATTCCCCAAATTAACGACCGTGGGAAACGGCTGACCCATGATACCCGAATTTGCCCCGTCAAACTGGGCAACCTGCTTCGGACCGAACTCTTGACCTTGTACGGGGGAGTCTATACCGATACCTCCATTTGTCCCATGCGGCCCCTCGAAGACTACCTGGGCAAACTGGTGGGTGGTGGCAGTGGCTTTGATACCATTCCCTACTATTTTGGGGCCAGTCTCCTGAATCATTCGCAATTACAACAATACGAAACGTGTCATATTCGAGGCGGGTCGCAACACCCCGAGAACCAACTGGCCCACGCGGCACGCATGGTGGACAACTTTTTTCTGGCCGCTCGACCCGGAAATTATGTCCTGCACCGTTGGACCCACGCCTATTACCAGCACCTGCTGCAAATGGTCCAAATCACTCTGGACCATTTGGATGTGTGTCTCGAACTGCCCTATTTTATTCACCAATGCATCTTTCCCCGCCTCGTGTTGCAGGATGCTCCGCCTGGTCGGCCTTTCAGGGACAGTTGCGTCCCTAGGGAGGGTATTGGAAAGGCAATGGCAAGGCGGGAATTTGTTTTGGCTGGTCCGGTCCCATGGTGGCAACCCATGTGCACCACGTCGTGACCAAGTGTTTTTGGCTCAAGAAACAACGGGGTCGTTTGTTGGCTTATGTCCAATCGCCCGCCTATCACCAGGACATGACAGCCCTCATGGCCAACAACAAGGGCGCGCATAGATACAAGGAGAAACAAGGCCACAAACACACGTCCAAGATAAAGCCAGGGACCACAACAAATGGAACGTATCCGAACGATAGTAGTGCTGCGGCGAGGAGCATGCCATTGTTCGGCGGGTAGCTAGTCACCAGCATACCAAAAGACAACCAAAAGGGAAGAACCCACCAGTAGTAAACGTACTGGGTATACTCCAACAGTTTCGGATAAGGTCGATACTACTATGTGAGTGTGAGTGTTCTCTTTAAGTTCACAACGATCCGAGAAGGGTGGTGGATGCAAGCCTCTATATTGCCCACACTTTTTGCGACAGGAGGCCGTACCGACCATTCCAGAACCGTTCGATTTGTGTGCGTCATGGTTCAACAAATCTTGGGAGTACAGCAGTCTGTGTAAACTCTCTGGAAAGAGCGCCGGAACATGTGTTTGCCGTTTCTCGTCGTTTCGGGTTTGTACAAGTACACCACTGTTTTGTTGCAGGCTACAATTTCATCGACATCTGAATCGATATATAGAGCTTGCTACAACAATCTGTGGTGAAAGGATGCTGTCCTTGGAATTGTGCAGACCCCATCAGGGCTCCTCGTCTACTACTATTCCATGATTTTACCCAGCCGCTGGATCGGTACAATCCTCTTGTTCCTCTATGATATTAATGGTATCGAAGAGCACCACATTCAAGATGCATTATTGGGAGAGAAGGCACCGTTCCTTTCACACACGACAGATAGGGTGCTGTTGTTTGGTCGTTGTTTCGTGTGACAAGGATGGCCATGACGTTTTCAGATACCACACTGGACCTACCTAGTAGTCGAGAAATACTCCATTCTTTTTCTTAACCTGCAATGGTCGGCATTGTCTACTCCAACAAATGACCTTTAGAGGGCACGAGACTCTGCTCCTCCTACTTCTACTATAGGAAACAATAAGCGCTATCAATTGTCTATCTGCTGGCATTCCAAACAGTACTCCATAACTAGGGCTCGTCTTGGGCCAGTTACTCCCGAAACTAGTAACCAAACGACGATAGCATAGCCTATTGTCAGTAGAAACCGCTTCGGTCTTGCTCCTACGAGGTGTTCAAGCTCTCTATAAGAAGTCGGTAAGCCGTTGTAGTCTTCAGATTGTCAATGGGCGTACGCTTCTGGAGACAATCAGAACAGTAATGGTTTCCACGATACAGTTGTCTTGGGTATTGTCATGGATATTCCCAACATCATTCCATCTTGGAATCCATAGAATAGATTCGGTGTGGGAATCAGGGTGTGGAAGTTAGAAAACTGGCTTAATAATTTAACTTTTAGACTTGAAGTCTATTAGAGAAACTAGTACAATTTGACTTCCTTCACCGTAATCTCAGTAACATTTACTGCAATTTAACTTCAACTAATCAATTCATAAGAACCACCTTACTGATTAGACTTTTAACTAATAATCTCAACACCGACACTTGCAATTTGACTTTATGTTGGGGCTAAGTTCTTATTTCTACTAAATTTGACTTAGACGAACTTACTCATTTATAAGTCTTACGAACAAAGTCACAACTTGACTTTGGAAGTCAAATCGGAGAACCTGTGCTTGTAACTTAACTTCATTCTCTCTCAGCCCATACTGACTTGACTTCAAGTTATAACTTCCACGATCAAAGTCCAACTTTACCATGTGTTTTGCGGCACTCCCCACACCAAGCCAGACTAGTAATCAACCCTTTATTAGTTGTCTTATGATGGAATATGCACTCGAAGGAGTACACTGCGATTGCTGCCTTCTTCTCTCACTGAGGTGCGCTTAACAACAGTGTCTCTCATCGCAAACAAACACAACAGGCAACAAACAACAGGCAACGTCTCATACTTTCATATCTCCCAACTCCTAAGTCCTAAGTTCTATATACTTTACCCATCAATCCAAATCTGAATGTCTGGCATTGATGATTACTCGATCACTCTCCACTCATCATGCCACCAAATCTTCACCATCACCCATGTCCCTGTCTCTTTCATGACAATGATGGTCAAATTCTCATCTTCTTGTCAACACACCGCCAATGAGGAACCCAACAACACCTTACGGTCCATAAAAGACCATATTCTACTTTGGTTGAATCGGAACAATGGGAATCTACTTTACCAACAAGTTGACGTTGTCACAAAATCAAGTCATCCCTGTTCGTCACCCATGCACATGACATTCGAGCAAATCCTATGGACTCTTTCCAAAAAGGTGTATCACGGTTTATTCTCAAAACAAGACGACAAGACCGACTATACCTTCAACATCAAACCTCCTTCGGACAATCTACCATTCATATCTCTCACCGGACAATGCCGTCCCCAAATCACCCTCAATTCTACTTGCAGAGGATTCTCTTCCTTCCAACAGTTTCTTCAAAGCCATCTTTCCCCCGTGCCCACTGAACTTACCAAAGACAATGTCCGTTGGAATCTTTTAACATGGATGAATCGATTCAATTCCAAAATCTCAGTCAGGAATTGTCATACATACCATTCTGAGCAGCCCATTTCAATCACTCCGAGCCTTGATGTCATAGTGAAAGAAAGTATGGCTTTAATGGTATCCCCAATGGATGCTGACTCCAATGTATATGCACAATGCGACGAAGGACCAACATTTCCAAGCGAAGAATCACCAGTGGTACTACCAACAACTCCAATTATTGCTGGTCCTCCCCAGACTCCACCCTCGATGTCGTACTGGAGAGCCAGACAAAATTCACCGACAGCATATATACTGACCCGACAAAGAAAGACAGTTCTTTGCCACGCTCTTTTAGAAGCATCAGTTTCCAAAGGACCTATCGATTATGATGACGGTACACGGCACATGCCCGGCCAACCTGCCTTGACCAAACCTCCCATTCAAATCAAGCAAAGGCATTCTACTTGGCTTAATCAATCAACAATCAACAACAGATTGGTGTTGTTAGACAATTTATTGAAGCTACGTGAGACTTCCAAAAGGTCTGGCTTAGATACTCCAAGAGACACATGGGAAGACTGGATCAATGACAACCTTGACGATGATGACGACGACGATGCTGACCGGGCATTCATGTGTCTCATTATCATCCTCATGAGTTCCAACACTTCGGACAAAAGTTTATCCCAAGTGGTTCCACGCCTTTTCCAGGCTGGAATAACAAGTGCAACTGGTACAATCGAAGTGGCCAACTATTTCGGGATGGATGTATTCTGCAGCTTGCTTTCTGAATGTGGAAAGTTCAGACAAAATGCGGAAAGAATCGTCAATTGTGCCGATTATTTTATACAACGCCATAATGGCACAATCCCTAGCAACATTTCCCTTCAGGAACTCCTAACACTTCCCGGCATTGGGTACAAAACAGCTATCATTATCCTGCACACCGCCTTCAACAGAAACGAAGGCATTCCATCCGACGTACACGTCATTCGGGCAACAAAGACCCTCAATTGGACTCCGACCAATGTCATGGATGGTTTGGAATGCTCACTTGGATTGCAGTCATGGTTGCCCAATGATCGATGGCAGGAGATCAATCCTCTATTTGGTGCCTTGGGACAGCTGCTGAACAAAACAGAGACGAGGAAAGAATGTCATAGGATTATGGAGCAGTTTATCAAATCACATACGGAGATTGAGAAAAAACATCGTACCCCACTTCGTTTCTTCTTTCAGCAACTAATTGCAGCTTATGAATAATTCTTTTACATATACTTGTCAATTGGTACTAATGCTATTCACTTTTTGGTCCTTGGACTCGTCCTTCTGGTAGGTGTCTCTTGTGGTGCCGCCTTACGCTTGCCTTGCTTGGAAGGAGTTCGCACGACCGTTCTTGCTACTGACTCTGACAACGAATGTTGTCGGGACCGTTTGCTACTGCTACTCTTTTGTGACTTTGATCCCGACACCGATGCAACAGGAGGATTCTTCATTGTAGTGCTACTTCGATCCACTACTTCGATTTCCTCAGTTTTTTTCTTTGCCAAACTTTCGTTCACAATTTCTTGCTTTCTCTCTTCAATTGCTTCAATCATGTCCTCATAGGAATCCTCTCCCTCTGCATCCTTGGACAATTCGCCATTTCGTGTAGTAACAGTCCTACTCATTGCTTCCATTTGATCCTGATCTTTTGGGTCGACCAAATCCAATAACTCTACTTCATCCCAAGTCCCTTGAGACACAACGCCCTTCTCTCCAACTTTTCTAAACTTGTAGTCACTCTCGGCAACAATCCCAGACTCACCAACAGTGCCTTGCAATTCGTATACCACATGCTTCTCTGCCGCTGCTAAGACGGTTTCCAGTCTCCGCGATTCCGATTGTGATGGTGACACTTGAACTTGACTGATCACCTGGCTCCCTGCCGTGCCTGACTGTGACTGTCCTTGTGTTATTGTCGTCGTTGTCGTTTCAGCTTGTCTCTCAGAACTATCGTCAATGACCACTGGGGACGAGGAAGAGTTACCAACTGATTTTGCTGTTGCTGTCTTGTCCAACTTCTGCTCACTGTCCCCTTTTGGGAACGACGCGAGACTTTTCTCGTTCTCAAGTATCTCCGAACGCACTTTCCGTGTGATACTTTCCATCGTACGCATCTCAAAGTTCTTATCTAGTTGCCGACGCATTAATGGATTGCGGTCCATAAACGTGGAACGAGAAAAGACTCTTTCTTGAAATGCGTTGGTGGCAGGTTTTGAGATCCATACCAGTGCACTTGGGAACAACTTGGGAAAGAGGCTTCTGTTAGTCGACCACCATTTCAGGACATCGAAGTATTTGCCAACTGCATGAAAGTGGTTCTCTCTACATGCACATTGGAATTGAGCCTTGTCTTGATCGCTCCAAGATTTGGAGAATTTTTGGAATGCCTCTGTAGGATATTCGTTAATCAAATCTTCCCAGGAATTATGCACAACAGTATCACAGAACTCCAGGTATCGTCCAAACTGTTCATCGCATTTTTTGAAATGCATTGCTCGTTGCTGTGTTGCCTGTTGACCTGCCACTACCGTCCCATCCGTCCCTCCTGTTCCTGCTAGGAGCGCAGCGTCTTCTTGTTCCCTTGTTTGCCGATGCGTCTTGAATATGTTAAAACAATCCATAACATCTGTTACTGCGTCAGGGACCTCGGGTTCTGTATCTGCCTCTATTGGAAGATCGTCGGTGACCACCGTGTCGTCTTGTTGTTGGGTGGCATCTGTTTGGTTTGACGTTGCTGTTGTTGGTGGGGGCTTCGGTTCTGCGAATTTGTTGGCTACGTCTGTTACAAATTGTTTCCTCACGCGCTTAATAGACTCCTCGTCATATACTTTGATCGACTTTAGGATATTTGGACCGTAGGATGCCAAGAAAGGATGCCCACACATGGCATGTTCTGCATGCTTGTCGTTCCCTTCTTCCATGTAGTTTTCATATTCTGCTAGGACACGATCAATCAATAATCGGCTTGTCTCTGTCAGCTCCTGGTATTTCAAAATACCCCTGTACGGTTTGCTTTTTTTGAGTTTCTCAATGGTTAATTTGGCATCCCATGGACGAACAGAATTGCCAGTCAACTTCAAAACAGGGACGCCCATAGTTTTCATAGTGTCCAAGAAGTGTTTGCTGCTGAAAATTTCGAGGAGGGATCCAGCAGAGGCTGATGGATCGTCCACTTGCAACGTCATTGATACAGCTTTGAGAGGTGAAAGAATACCCTCAATTTCAGACAGAGCTTGCCATTCTTCTTCTGTAGGGTATCGATCAATAAACTGTTGATCCTTGTTGTCAAATGTATCGTTTACATATGCATCCATGACGAATTTGTTTCGTATGAGGCCATGGAACATTATCATGCAGCCTCCAACCCGGGTCATGTTCGGCATTGGGATGGCAATCAGCACCCTCCCATTTTTTTGGGCCCATGCACGAAGATTATCCCAGCGTTTTGCCCTCGAACTCATTAGCCACGCAGCAAACTTGAAGAACTTCTGGTATATCGTCATAAACTTGGGGTTGCTGTCTACTACCTCGCCTTTTTTCTTCCTCACGGCCAAACCGGTTGCGTGCTTCAAAATTAACTCCGCACGGTGCATGTCGCACTTTCCGCCGGTGTTATTTCCCAGGATGTACTTTCCAGCAAGTACGGCCGAATTGGTGTTGTCGTTGACGGACGACGACAGATCCGCTTGAGTGAATCCAACTGCATTGAGAATGTTTTTTGTGTGCTCAGCCACTTGAGCAGCAGAATGCCCCTTGGTCGAACATAAACCAACAGGAAGACGGTATATCTCACAGTTCCTGGGGTCAGTGAAGATTAGACTTACTCCCAATACGTCCTTGTCGTTCCCTTGCCAAATATCATGTGTCACGGTGCAAAAAGCAATTGCTTTGTTGCACAGATTGTGGTAGGCCTGTCGGACCTTATCTCCAAGATCAGTGACGATCTTGATGAATTCATTGTAGGACTGTAGTCGCATCTTGGTGATAGCTTTATTGCTAAGGACACAGTCCTTTTCTTTTAATTTCGGTGCATTGGCGATTGCACACTTCAGAAGATTCCTGAAAGATTCTCGCTCTACCGTAGAAGCAGGAAACCCACAATCATTTACGAACTGGTAGATTGATTGTTGAAACAATACCTTTGCATCTGTCTTGCTCACCATAGAACCGGTGAACGATGACATCGTTTGCTGGGTAGGGTCGGTGGCAACGGAAGCTGAGTCTTCGAGTGCTTCCTTGTGATATCTTGACATGTGTTGTCCGATGTTCGAGGAGGAATTTCGGCCAAGACCAAGAAGACACTTTTCGAGCTCTTTCTGTGGGTTCTGGAAGCAGTATGGGCAAACAACCAGTTTCTTCACAATGCTTGGGTAATGTTCGTTGTCATCCTTATCTTTTTTGGAAGCTGAGTCGAGCGTTTGGAAACAACTGAATAGACCAGGCATCCGGTCAAGATCAATTGTTTTATCTGCCTTAACCGTCTTCCTGGTTTCAGTCATCTTCTTGAAGTTCAAATATCTAACTTTCCCAAAATAGCTGCCCTGGAAATTGCGAAAGAATCTTTTGGGTGGGTGGGTGAAAGAAACAAAAGACTTCTCCTCCTTTATTTCTTTGATGCGAGCTTGTGTGAGGACCGTTTCCTCTGCATTGTCCCCTGGATTGTCGGCTTGAGATTCAACAGCACCACCTTGTGCTTCTGTTCCATTAGTGGATCCTGTTGTCCCTGCAGGTAAGTTATTTTGGTTATCATTGGTTGCTGTTGGACTCGGGTCTTGGTGGTTGTTTGCTTGAGCATCTTGGGAGGATGGGGGATTTTCATTCGATGGAGTGGTTTGTTGGTTGTTCCTTGGGGGGCCCATGGCGTGGGTAAGCGTTGAAAGACTGGAGAGTGAAGGTGAATTAGGATCAACTTCGATATCCAGCACAGGAAATAAAGACATGTGCTATCACCAGGAAAGGGTTGTTCAATTGATGGCAAACTGCAGTCTCTAATTCATGTGCTTCATCCAGAAAGAGGTGCGTCGTTGTTGGTTGGGTTTGTGTGTAGTAAGTAGTAAGAATGGTAAGTGGTATGTGGTATATGTCAGTCGTATTGTACGAGAGAAAACTGAGTATAGAATCAAGGAGTTGGGAGTTGGGAGATTGCAAGTTGCAAGTTACTAGTTACTATGTAGAGAGGTTACAACTTGACTTTATGATATTAGTCGTTGTGCTGTGACTATCGATTAAACTTATGACTTCAAGTCACTACTAGAACGGAATGAACTTGACTTAACTTCAAGGGGAAAGTTACAACTTTCAGAATTGTAGTAGTGGGAAATAATGAGAGTTTGTCTCGGGCTAGTAATTGTGTAAGTTGGATCAATCCTAGTCAAGTTGGAAGAAGAAAAGCATCAATTAGACTTTGACAAATAAGTTGGTAAGGAAAAAACCTATGGTATGACTTAACTTGGGAAATTCGAGGAAAAAAGTTGGAAAAAGTTGAAATTTTGGAAGTCTTGGCCTTATGACTTCCACACCCTGGTGGGAATGGCCGCGCACCCTGCTTGATTATTCCATCCGTTGCGCGCCAGCAATGATCGTGCGCACGTCGGCATCCACTCGACCGAGGGACCATGGCACAAACACAAACACGTGTGTGTGTGTGATCGGGACGAGAGAATTGTAGATTCTGGAACACAACGCTTCTCTCGTGCCACAACCACCAACGTCAAAGCATGATGCCTCCATTAGCGATCCGCGGCTTACCAAGATCTAGAAGACATGTCTCTGACTATATTCTTCCCTTTGCAATAATCGCCTTGTTCTGGCATTTACCGATCGTCCAACAGCAACAACAATTTTGGAACCAACGACAAACCTCTTTTGCTTCTTTGGCCACGGAGCATGACATGATCCTCTCCAGTCTTGTATTCCACGGCAGGGAACGAACTCACCACCAAACCAACAGGTCTTCTCACGACAACTGCGAGTCCTCTTCTCTTGTAGCGAGTATGAGTCCACCGCAGTCAATTGCATCGATTCCATCTCCTCCACTAATGACTCCTACAAACACGACCATTCACGGTGTACCCAAAATCCTGTGGTTGTATTGGGATCGAGGACTCGACCATTTGGCGCAAATTGGTGGTCCTAACTCAACACCCAACAAATATCAGGCCGACTATGCCTGCGTCAAGGCATGGCAACTCTTGCATCCCACTTGGGAGATTCGCATCCTCAATCAGACGCAAGCCATGAAACTCGCCCCCAAGTTTGCCCATTTGGCCAGCTTTCTACGAAACGGAGGCAAAGATGGAAACCAAGGTGTTCCTGAAACTCGGGTTTGCCCCGTCAAACTGGGCAACCTGCTTCGCACCGAACTCTTGACCTTGTACGGTGGAGTGTATGCCGATACTTCAATTTGCCCCATGCGGCCCCTTGACGATTATCTCGGGAAACTGGTGAAACCTCAAGTTGGTTTCTATGTTCCGCCGTACTTTCGCCTGGTCGGCGACATGAATCACTCTCAATTAAAACAGTATGAACGATGCTATATTCGAGGCAAGTCGAACGCGGCTTCGCAGCAACTGGCGGATCCGGCACGCATGGTGGACAACTTTTTTATGGTATCCCGACCGGGAAATTTGATCCTGAAGCAGTGGATGCAAGCCTACTACCGACGTCTCCTAGACACGATACGGACAACTCCGGACTACTGGGATGTTTGCAGGAAGTTGCCCTATTATATTCACCAATGTACGTTTACACTCCAAGTGTTACACAACCCTCAGTTTGAGCAGGCCTGGAAGGTGTTTCGGAAATGGCAGTTACCCAAGAATGGGCATTGGCAAAACACAAGTACGAGTGAAGAGGGAATTTGTTTTAGTGGAGGGAAAGACATCACATATGGAAGATACGAGGTTCAGACAAATGTACAACATGTGAAAAACAATTGTTTCTGGCTCAAGAAACAAAATGGTGCTTTGTTGGACTATGTTCGATCACCAGCCTATCACCAAGATATTTCCTCACTGTGGTCCGAAAGGGTCAGCCGCTAGAATGAGATCACGTGATGGTAAACAACTCTGCAATCGGGAGATATGCTCTATAGGGCTCCTTATCCCTTCTTTCCATCATTTACCCGGCCACAACGTAAGAGTTCCAGCCACACAGGCCGTCGAGTCGTAAAAGCCTGTTGTTCCTCTACTGAGATCGAAGAGCACCATTCGAGATGCATATGGAGAGTTGGTGTGGTTCATTTGACACACCACAGAGTGTATTGTTTGTTTGGTCGTTGTTCCTTCGGACAAGGATGGCGACGGCGTTTTCAGATAACACACTTGGCCTACTTAGTAATACAATCGAGTCGAGTGTGAGTGCTCGTTTAGTAAGAAAAGACGATCTAGAAACTGTGCAATGGTCTGCATCATGTACTCATACCAATGGCCTCTAGAGGGCACGAGAACCTCTTCTCCTCCTACAGACAGTGATCGAGACGAATTGTAGCGCCACGCTTTTCTTTTCCTGGTGGTACGACCAATTACAAATTTCAAGAACAGTGAATCAGCCGCTGTACGTTGAGTGCTTCTATCTATAAATGCCGGAATATGATTGATTCCTATGTTGTGTTGTTCATGGTCGAGGCTCCACGCATTGTCGACATGCAATCGACAAAGCTATTCAAGGGTCGAAACGTTATCATCACCGAAAGAACACAATTCATACAACACTGTTTCTCTCAGCTCGTTGGCAACCAATCTTTTTCCTCACTTGAGTGTTCTACAAATCATCACACTTTCGTGGCTGGCTGTGCCATTGAACCATTGCAGCGGGTACTAGGGTAAAATGGGAACCACAAACCACATGGAAGTTCTGTTCCTAGCTAGAAGTATTCGCCGTAATCTATTGACAGCAACCAAGCTCGTCCACGTTGATACTCTACGAATGAAAAAAACATGATTTTTAAAAAGATGATATGTATGCCATTAGAAATCTGTATTCGACAAGAATACAATATCCACGTATCGTGTAGCAGGTAACAAGTAGTCTGGCGTTCACATGACCATGGACCACACGGCCACGGCAAGAGCCACTGTAGGAATCACCAGAGATGTCTCAAAGGAGTAGCCGTGCGACATGACTCCGGCCGAGATTTCATCCACATCCGAAACACCAGCAAAGGCATCTTCAAACTCGGAACGAGTAAAGCACTGATCGTCTCCACTCAATTCCACAATGTGCTCAGCCAACTCATCACTAACCACCTTGTGACCACCATAAAACATATTCAGAAACTCCACAATATTGTTTGCAGTAATGCATTCTTCATCTTGTTCGTCAGGGGTACTAGTACAAGCTACAACATCGTCAAAGACGAATTCTCCAGTCTCATGAGGCATGTGAACACTCTCCATTTCCAATACATCAATCATGCCATCGCCATTGGTATCGATATTGGCAATTGCCTCATCAATCATAGTTTCCACATCAAGGCTCTCTCCATCTTCACCATTGCCCAGCCCAGACAAGAGCGAGACATAGAGGGATCGAAGATGATCCACAGAGAACTCTTGATTCGATTCCAAGTGGTCCATGAGAAACTTGACATCATCTTGGACAGCCTTGTCGTTGTTTTCTCGTTTATCTGCTGCAAATATTTCTTTTCCTTTGGCTGGAGTAGGTAACACTCACCGTCGGGTTGCGTGGAATCCAACACACGTTGGTTCGGTTTCTTCTTCCTCGTCAAAGAGGTTGCGTGACTCGTCGAAGAGGATGCGCGACTCGTCGAAGAGGAGGATCTTCTCTTCGCCTTGTTTAATCCTTCCCATCTTCTCTTCAACTCGATTGCTTTTTTGATCCTGCATAATTTACTCATGTCCGTAACTGAATCCAACATACCCATCAGCTGTCGCAATGTCATTGTCCTGATATTCTCAAAGGAAATATTTGGTTTCTCAGCAGGCAAGTCACTGTCGGGGATATTGACTCCTCGTTTTTTAACATCCATTTTGCGGTATGGTTGGTTCCTTGCGGTGTAGTCGGTGTGAGTCCTTTTCCAAAAAATGTGAGAACCAATTTGTGAGCGTTTCCGCATCCCAAAGGACCAACAAAGATTGTTTTGCGTTTGACGCCTTGGGTCATTCTAGAGGAAACCGTTGGTCGTAAATTAATTATTGTTGATGACCTTTGTATTACGACCAACCCATCATGAATCATGACAGCAGTCTTACTTGCTCACTGGTCGTCTCATTGGACGGACATTGAGATATACATTTCTGAAGATCTCGATAAAGTCCAGCAAGCCGGTCTAGCATAGCAGTCATCTAATTCTCTGCAACATCGATTACGAGTATAATACAATGAGCAATCCGAGGCAGGGTTGTGAAGTACCAAGTACCCATTTTTCGCCAAAACGGTACTTTTTCAGTACTTTTGCCTTTGCCTTTGTCCAAGTCCCTTCGATCAATACCAATTCCTTTACTTTTCGCAAGGCCTTCTTCATCAAGTACCGTCTCTTTTTTTTTCCACCTTAAGTACCCTTAATGAAGTACCACTTCCCTCACCCTCATCCTTTAAGTACCCTTATCAAGTACCATTACTCCTCACCGGCACCTTAAGTACCCCTATCAAGTACCTTAGCACCTCTCTTCGTACTTAAAGCTCTATCGGTAAGTACTATTATTTGTATATATCTACTTCTAAGTCCATAAGTACATCACAGTATGGAGCAAGTAGCCTCTCCACTCTCTCATTCATCTCCAAAACTCGCTTGCACCTATATCTTTCAATCCATGTCTCATGCCAACATGGATGAATGTTGTTGCCTCTCGGTCCCTTGTAACTTGTTGTCCTCTCATAATCTACAACAACAGGAACAAGTCTCTCTTGTCCATCAGTGCTTCCTTCAATTGTTGCCTCTCGGTCCCTTGTAACTTGTTGTCCTCTCATAATCTACAACAACAGCAACAAGTCTCTCTTGTCCATCAGTGCTTCCTTCAATCATTATATCATCATGCCCATCCGTCAAAAGAAAAAGAAAGCTGACCGTGATGCTGAGAGAAAGAAATCGGAGAAAGTAATTGCTGCACAACAGAAGTCTCTCCGGTCGTTCATCCTACAAGAAAAGGAGATTGTTCCCAAATGTCAAGAGCTACCTTCCGACCACTTTGGACATCACAATGTGTCGCCCCTTTGGAAATTTGCTGTCCACATTGACTGGGTACAGTTCTCGGCCTTTGTGAGTTCTCACGATCCACAGAATTTGACCATGTATAAAGGTTTCCAACGCATCAACGAAGCTTTCAAGGCTGCCCAAAAAGAACAAGCCTCAGCAGCAAAGACGACTACAAAACTCCGTTTTCCTTCATTGCCAAGCGATGTGTTCTATGCCCGTTGTGTATGAAGGACCCAGAGACTCCATTGTCTAATGCAGTTGTCATGCTGACCGGCAAGCCCTCCAATATAAAACAGCATACTGACGGAAAGCACAAAGACTTCGTCATCCCAGGAACAAAGGACGATCCGAACGCACCAGAACAACCTAGTCCGACGCAAACGACAATGACGATGTATCGTGGCGATGGATCTGGAATGATCACGAAGAGAAACATTCGACAACAAATGCAGCAACACATATACCAGTGCGTCAACGACTGTTGTCTACCCGCTTCTATTGTGGAGAAGCCAGAGTTCCGCAAGATGATCGACTTTGCTATCAAAAATGCAAATCTTCTTCGTGAATCCAGGCCTGAGGTGATCAGTCGTCGCGAAGTAACATCCATGCGTGTTGCTTCGTATCAAGATTTCATCAGAACAGTGTCCAAGCTTTCCTACCGTGTCCGGCAACACTACAAAAAGGTTTGCCGACAGGAAATCCCTTTCGCCACTGTATGCCATGATGTGTGGCAGGCTAAGAAGTACGATGTACTTGGGGTCACTGTCATGTTCTGTGATCCTCGCAATTGTGCCGTGTATCGCATCCCAATTGGTTTGGCACAGACTAAAGGTCACACTGCTGTACAAGTTGCGCGACTGACTCACTCTTTACTACAGACAGTGGGCTTTCACAAAAGTGATCTCTGCTCGTCCGTCAACGACAACACGGCTTCGGCTGTGCTTGCAGGGAAATATATAACGGGTTCGTCCAATGTGGGCAAATGCGACATGCATAAGGCCGAATTGGTCTTGAAACACGCCACAGGGTTGGTTGTCCGGACGAGAGATAAGAGAGTGGTGGACGACAACAAGGCTTTTGTGGAGCTGTACTCAGTTTTCAAAAAATTTGCAGCGTGGTTGATGTCCAAGAAGGCAAACCACCGGTTTGATACTGTTCGCACAGAAATGGAACGTATGAACCAAAGCGTAGTCCAGATTCCGCTACCTAATGAAACACGTGTTTCTGGATGTGTGCTTACCATCCAGTATTTGTTGAGGAACAAATGGTGCTTTGACGACTACGCCTCACGTCACTTTGGTACCGACCCTGACTTCAAAGAGAGTTATCCACAGCAGGAACAATGGGAAACACTGGCCCAATACGAGGCAATCTTGGTCGTACTACAGGAGGTTTCCATCTCCATTCAGTCCGACGAACCAGGATCCTCTTCCGCTGCCCTAATGCAAATTTATCTCGCTCGGTCTTATGCTCATCGAATGAAGAATACAGTCAATTCCATTGGTTGTCTTCCAGTGAAACTTACAACACCAGTCAACAAACGATGGAATGGAGACATAACCATTTCCCAATTAGATCGCCAACGGGATCCCATGTCTTTTGGGGAGTTGAAAGCAGGTCCACGGACTCTTATTCGACGTATCATTGCTGAGTTCAAGACCTTGTTGGCGGAACGGCGTAGAGTCCGCGACGATGGTGGTTCCATCAATGATGACTCCGAAAAGGCTCTTATGGCCCATCCATTGATGACGAACATCTTTGTTAAGTTCTTCCAATCATTGGGAGTGTATGATCAGAACGATGGCGCCCGTGTGAAGGAACTTTTTCTCAGGGACATGATCAAAAAATTCTCGAACAAGTCGTACTCCAGAATTGGTTCGTTGATGGCAACACAACAACAGAGCAGCACTCCTACAACCCAAAGCAATACGACGCAAGAGACCAACTCTCTTCCAACTGCAAATGTACCGTTCAAAAAGTTCAATGCTTTCCGCAACTTTCGAGAATCTCAGGAACTGAACGAGAGAGCATTATTGAACATTACTGGTAAGGCGTCTGCTGCTGAGGAAGAAGCACGTGTGGCCAAGGTCTTGAGACAAACATGCGAAGATAGTCTCCGAGATTTCCGTCGTGCATGTAAAAGAGAAATCGATGGTCGATGGCAAGAGGCGATCACTAAATACCCCACTGAGGCATACACTACCGAGTCCAAGAAATGGAAAGGGCCGGAAAAAGCCCAGTTCATTGCGGCATGCCAAGATACAGATTTCCTTGTTGTGGGAAAGTATTTCGACGTCATGGGATGGTGGGAGAAAAACAAGGACAACTACCAACATGTCTTCCCAACAGCTGTCATATGGCTCACGAAGCCCGCCACAAACGCCTTCCAAGAGCGTGTGTTTTCCCTTGGTTCGTGGTTTCAACAAAACAAGTTGCAGACCAAAACTACCGCCAAGAACTTCGAGATGAGGGCGATGGAGAAGCTGACACGAAAAATCCGATTGGATATTGTTCAAAGGGAGATTGCCTTAGAAAATCAAAAGAAGGAACAAGATGTGATTGTCATTGAGGACGACGAAGACAACGATAACAATGGCAATACTACTAATGAAACGATCGGAAACGACTCGCGAGAGGGGGGAGACAACCAAGCAACAACAAGGCAAGATGCCACCGGTACAAACACAACAGCGAATGAAGCACCTTCGGTAGCGGACGAACACAATCCAGATGCAACAAGTTTGCCGTCGACAGAAATTGGGGCAGAAACACACTCGGGTCCTGGCAAGAAGCGGGCTCCACAGTTGTTCGAGAACACAGAGCAGGCAGAATATCTGAGAAACATGTTGTTGAAGGAAGCGACTAAAGAATTGGAAGATTTCAACGCAAAGAAAAATCCGCCGACCGATATTCTCGCAAGTAGCACACCGGAACCTGTGTACGAGTACTATCCAGA
Organism: Epithemia pelagica; assembly: GCA_946965045.2. Taxonomy (NCBI): domain Eukaryota; phylum Bacillariophyta; class Bacillariophyceae; order Surirellales; family Surirellaceae; genus Epithemia; species Epithemia pelagica. The sequence continues at coordinate 3,716,341 of OX337232.1, read as the reverse complement.
CTTGGGAGACGACAACAACGACGACACAGTACCGATGCCAGCAGACGACATACAGCCAGTATCATTGGACTTGTCTGATGTCAGTGATGACAATGAGGAAAGTGATGTCGAAGAAGACATTGACACAGATGAAGCCATCACAGTTCATCTACAGGAAGAAATGGACCGTCTTGAATCACTAGAAAGATCAAGGAAACAAGCAGTCGAGGAACGAAAGAGAAAAGCGATGAGCCAAAAAAAGGACGATACGGCAGGACCTGAATCCGGGTCAAAGAAGAAGAGGAAGGCTAACCAAACACCAACAACTTCGAGTCAGAAGAAGGCCAAGCAGTCCAAAATTAGAACAACATCCAGTTCCAAGTCAACGACAAAGAAGACAAATCCACCACCAGCGAGAAAAAGGTCATCAGGAAGCGAAGAATTGAGGCGGTCTCCTAGACAGAAGAAGAAGAAAGAGAACAAACAACGATTGACTCAATCAGGTCGGAGCGATGAACAATCGGACAATATGGAAAAAGAGAGCAACTTCTCTCGTAGATTGCTTGATGCCTTGTCAGATAACGATAAAGATGAAAATTCAGAGCATGAGGAGAATGAGGATGAAGAGGAAGAAGAGGAGTTCCAGGATGCCAATGAGGAGGAAGAAGAAGAGGAGGTGGGAGACGACGACTCCAATGAGGACGATGAGGAGACCAATGAAGACGACGAGGAAAAACATTGACACCAGTGAAGAACTAAAGTAGTATTTTAATGAACATTCAACCAACTTAGTCTTTACCGTAAGCTTTCAGAATAAGGCGAATCATAGATTGTAGCATGTCAGAGCCGTTCTCGTCCAATAATGCTAGCAATTGCGGACGTTTTTCCGGATTTTGTATCAGCTGACCAATTCCACCAAACAGGGGATTGATTATTCCCCATTTTGATGGAGGCAGCCATTGTTCTATGCACTTCGAACAGAGTAGACCGTCGTTTGAAAGTGGTGGTGTCCATTTCAGTGCCTCGCACCAACGCATAACATGGACGTCAGATGGGATGCCATCTATTCGGTCAAATGCAGTGGATACAACAATTTGTGCTGTCTTGTATCCAATTCCAAACAAGGAGGTCAACTCTCGTATGGATATGTCCTTGGGGATCCTGCCGTTATATCTGGTGACAAAGTACGATGCCGAATGGACAATCCTTTCGGCATTTTGATGGAAACGGCCAACTGGAGAAATTAGTGCACAAAAGGAGTCAATTCCAATGCGATCTACCACTTCGAGAACACCATCAGCGGAGGTAACACCGGCAGAGAATATTTTGGGAATGAATGCCGCTAATTGACTGTCTGTTGTACTCGAGCTCATAAGAATGATTATGAGACACATGAAGGCCTTGTCCGCTAGTTTGTCATCACCTGCCACCATGTCCATCCATTCTTCCCAGGCATCACGAGGAGAATGGAGTCCAGAACTTTTAAGCACGTTGTGGAAGGCTTGTAGTTCGTCAAGGAAAGCTTCTCGATCTGCGATAGTTGTTGCGGATGGCCGGAGTGGTAAATTCGGGCATGTAATGCGACTTGGGGATATTTTGAATGGGTCGCCATGCATGAACCGACGTGGTCCTTTCCCATCATTGTATTGTACTTTGTTGCGAGATTTTGACCCAAGAATGATTTCTCTCGAAAGTAAAGAATTCTGTTTCCGAGTTTGGTACTTGTGGCGGGATGGACTGAGCTTTTTAGGAGAAGATGTTTTCGTATTCTGCACAGAGTTCGTGGATTGAGATAATGAGGATGTGGTGGAATCGTCAGAGGCTTTTTTGGATACATCTTGGATGGACACGGGTGGTGTGCTTAGGGGGTCTGGTGGAGTCGGTAATTGAGTTATCTTTTCCGATATATAATTCAGTAGAATTTCCATTACCGTTTCAATTGAGTTGGGAACAGTGGAGACACCTGTTAGGGTATCAGTGACAACGAATTGGGCTTGATTGCGCTGTATCCATGCAAGAACAATACTCAGCAAAGAGTCGTCGGGATATTCCTTGATTTCGTCAATGACAAAGGAGGTGCACTGGGAACAACCCATACATGGGGAGATTGAGAACTTCGGTGTGCATTTTACTTCAAGATAAAGATCGGTTGTTTCGTCATGTGATGTGATGGAAATAAGGTTGTGTTCGTCTGTTCCATTGAGCCATTGGAGAATAAGGGAGCTAACTTGAAAAAGGAGTTGTTCGAAAGAAAATCTGGGTATAATACAATGGTGACTTGCTTGACATTCCGAGAGAGTCTGAAGTTTTATCGAATGCTGATTACGGTTCAGCCAGGAGGCAGAGGCAGTAACAACCGCATGTAATTGTTCCTCGTGCGGAGCCAGAATGCATGAAGTAATACTGTCCGCAATGAAAAGAGAATATGAGTCACAGCATGACAGAGACCACTCGATGTGACAAGTTGATGTGAATTGCAGAAGAGAATTGTCATCTATGAGAGAATCCATCGACATGGTGAATGGGGATGTCTCATTACTTGGATTGGAAAATGGGATTGGAATTGGGCAAGGAACACAGGATGCACTATGCACTGCACTGAACGCTGCACTTGTACCTTGGAGCTTGGAGAGCAGTAGTATGTAACAGACTGTAACAGGTAAGTGATAAATTGATGCGTGAAGTAGGTACTTTGATTACTTGAAAGTACGTACTTAATGTTTTAAATTAAGTACTTTGGGTTAGACAGCAAGGTACTTACTTGGAGTAAGTAAGGCGAGGGAAACTCTCATGATGTGGTACTTGTTGATATTAAAGTACCAGCACAGTATCGGCAACAGATACTTTTGCTAAGTAAAGTAAGTCTGGTTAGATTGTTGTACTTACTTATCTAAAGTTAAGTACGTTAATTAATCAGCACAGACAACTAATCTTGTAAGTATCACAAGAAAAGTACATGCTTTCATTAGACGTACTTAAAGTACTAAGAGTAAAGTAACAGCTACTAGTTTTAGTGTACTTAAGGACTAGTAGTCAAGTACAAGGTGTGAGTGTGCGTACTTCACAACCCTGATCCGAGGGGGAGATCTAAAAAGGTGTGGTTCGGAGTGTGGTTCAGGGTGTGGTTCGCGATTCCTGGTGTGATTCGGATAAATTTATATTAGATAAGTTGTTAGACATTCAGTTATCTAATAAACATGATATGGATCTAAATCATAGTATATGGGCAGATGTCATCAGGGATCCGTAATCTACTTTATGCCAAACTTGCCGAGGCAGAAAAGAACCGAAAACTGAACGACTTGCTCGATGCACTCGAGTTTAATCAAGTGGTGATTTTTGTTTCAAAGGTCGCTCGTGCCAAGGAGTTGAATCGGTTATTGACGGAATGCAACTTTCCTTCCATTTGCATTCATGCGGGGATGAAACAAGAAGAGCGGATTTCTCAGTACAAATCCTTCAAAGAGTTCAATGCCCGCATCTTGGTGGCAACCGATTTGTTTGGACGTGGTATTGATATTGAACGTGTCAATGTTGTGATAAACTATGACTTTCCCGATGATTCAGACCAGTTCTTGCATCGTGTCGGACGTGCAGGTCGATTTGGAACGAGGGGAATCGCCATCTCCTTTATTAGTCCGGAGCCCGACCAAGAGATCCTCAACAAAGTCCAGTCACGTTTCGAAGTCAACATTCCTGAACTTCCGGATGAGATTGACATGTCCACTTACATGAGCACGTAATTGGACAGTGAACGTTAGACTTATATGATTTAAGGGGAAGAGGAGGTTGGTGGACCGGTTGATAATGAAATGTCTAGGTAGTATAGGCTTATTGCACTTTCACTTCAAAAAGCGAACGCTGACATGCTGTTTAACGCCATACGTAAGGAACGGGTTTTAAGGGTAACGGAGTAGAAAATAAACTACTCCCATAAAAAATATGGGATCAGTACTTTGACTCCCATAAACTACTCCCATCTTAACACGGTTTGAAAAGTAGTCGTTTTAAGTTCAGATGAATGTCATTTCTGTTGCACTCATCACAGTGAAGACCATTGAAGCGGTCGTTCACCACTGTCATTGCCCCTTTATTGGATCTACCTTGCTGAAACATTCGCACTACTTCCCTCTACAAGATGGACGCAACAGATGGTGGGTTCCCCGAGTGCTTATTGCGTTACACCATCGTTGTATCTATATTTGTCCATCTGCACCTCATCAGCCTCATTCATTTCTTTCACAGACCTCACCATCGACACCGATCAGTTCTACAACCCAACAAACCAAGAGGAGTATGTTCCGTTTACCCTTCAGAGGGCGAACACCCTGGTCACGGATGACAGTGGTGGTGTGATTGAAACGAAACCAGAATGCACGGAGACTCGTTTCATGCCGTTGGAGTATGCATGTCCGGAAAGCCTTGAACGGATCCTTCACGAGCTGAATAACAACACGCCCCCAAGTGCAACACATGGATACATGTATTGGGAGCATGTTTGCTCCACATGCAAGAGAAACCCCTGTTTTATCTTTGAACACCTCCCCTACCTTCATTCCATCGCGAGTCACCTAAAGAATACCGGGCAATCCAATCGTTCCATCCGATACCAATTGTATCGGCGTTTGACAAACAAAATCCATGGTCCACTTGGGCGTGGAGTTCGTAGGGAGCTTCCTCCCTGCCTTGTTGAGTTCATTCGGGACAATTTTCCGAATGAAAACACCTCCGAACCCTACGTTGGCTTTCGTCCCAGTAATGAGGAAGAAGAATAAGAAGTATCATTCACAGTAATATATGCAATGGAGACTACTAAGTGAAAGTTCTTTTTTATCTATATGGTATCTGTCATAGAGGGAACGTCCTCTCCCTCACTGGAGGCATATAATTCTTCATAGTTCTCTTCGTCCGATGAACTTTTGTCACCATCCGAATAGTCGTTGTCTGTCTCATCGTCCAAGTCATTACTTTCGTCTGAATCTTGTTGTGTTTGGGTAACAATATTTCTTGGACGGGATGATCGTCTTGGTCTTTTTGATCTGGCTACCTGTGATGAGCTGTTGGCCTCTCTGTCGTCACTTTCGTCTAAGTCATTGTCAGAGTCCATCCCATTCTGTGACAGACGAGCTCTTCCTCGCTTTTGTTGCATTTGCTCTTCGTCATGCAGTGCAGCGTTACTTTGTTGTTGTTGTTGTTGCCGTTGTTCCATTCGCCTATCATTCCGTGCTCGTCGTGTTCTTGTGTGCCTTGGTGTGAGACCATGCATTTCACGAAGCTGTACCATCAACGGATGGCTTTTTCTTATCGAATACTTGTATCTGCTGGACGGGTGATTTTGGACAAACATTTGTCTTCCGTGTTCCGAATGTACGATTTCGAAACATGTGAGCTTGTCGAATTCCGGTAGATTGTGAATGTGCCAGCCTTGTTGTTTTTTGTGACCGCAATGGACCAAGTGAGCTGTTATTCCGCATTTGACACAGGTTCCAACGTTGGAATGCAGACCCGTCATCTTCAGCTTGTCTTTCCTCCATCGATATTCTAATAGGCATACCGCGCAGCCAATTTGCTTGTTGGGATCTACTGGAACAGGGAAATGACCATTTTCACAGACTCTGCGACCGGTGTTGGTAGAGACCCGTCTTCCAAGAGCATCCACTTCCATCGGAGCAACAAATTCGCACATCTGCTGAGCAACGATTGTATAATACCCAAACCGTGTAAGTTTGATTCTCCGCGCACGGGGACGGTCGCTTGATGACAAGTTCCAGGCTATATAGGAATTCAGTAACATGACGTCAAGAATCCCTAAGGCAGCCTTTTTGTACCATTTCTTGAACTTCACACGGGTGCCGAAACCGCCAAACTGCAATCGCATTTGGTCCCCATTATCAACCCCTCCCATAGTCATCTGGTATCGGATCAATGGAACTGGACAGAGAAACTCTTCTTTATTTTGCCCCACTTGACGACGCACTGTCCCACTTCCCACATCCTCGTAGGAAGATACAAAATTTACGACCTTGGAGTCAACCCACTGTCCGAAAATCAATCCGTTCACCGGATCATGGAACAACAGTGACTCCCCACGATTGGTCCGGTCTTTTTTTAGGTTCAATCTCTTACTGTCCCAACCTTTCCGATTGGCTCTGCAAGTTCCGGTGGAGAACAGTCGAAGTCTGTCACGAAGAACAACAGCCAATCTTGGGGCTGTGTACCGGTTATCCATTGCCACATGGCGATAGCCATCCGTCCTCTTATGGAGCTGTAGGGCGTAACAGGCGTTCACAACAGCCTTCATTGTGGTTGGGAGCTGTCGTGCTTGCTTCTTGATGTATGAGTTCGTAGGATTTTTGCCCTGATACACATCAATGTGTAGGATAGCATACGTTGAGGATGATGATAAAATAAAGAAATCCACACGAAATTTTTGTGGCTTATCTTTGTTGTATTGCCTGACGGGGCAATATCTTGAGCGGCATCCAATACCTCCTTCATCAAAGGCAAGGTCGCGTGGAACTCTGAAGCTTCGTTTGGATCCAGCATTCACTGCAGTCAAGATCTTGCGCAACTGGTAGCACTTGTCGCCACCTCTTTGGCTGGACTTTTCGTCCAAGTGGAAAGCTCCTCGGATTTGTCTAAAGCGGCCCAGTTTCATGTACTTGGAAGCCCACCCGGCACTGTCTTTTATCTCGATGACCGGATGGGCCATTCCAATATTGTAGACACGGTTGGTTGTTTGAAAATGAGCCGCATATCCTCCTGCGTCAACTGGTCGGAGCGACATCATCAGAATCAAACCCAAAAATCGTACCATTTCCTCTATTGACACATCAACCCATTTTTGGGAATGATAGTAAGTTCGTTTCCTTGGAAGGTTTGGCTCAATCCTTTGATGAAAGTAGTCATTTGTTGAGTTCGCAATGTGTGCTATTACATCCATAGAGAGGCCGCCAACATACTGGAGACATTCAAAGGGATTACTGAAGTTCTCCGCCACGTTGTCTTTCAGGCCATCCGGACCACTGTACATTGATCGATGGTTTGCGTCGTTGCCTATCCAGTGTGATGCTTGTTGCGACAAGGGAGTTTCCTGATAAGAGAACACAAGGGCATTCATCATCTCACGAATAGTTGTTTGTTCTTTCTGGTTGTTTGCGGCCTCGTCATCTTCTGTTTCTTCTTCATCGTCTGCTTCCGATCTCCTGTCTTCGTCCAACACATTCTCCGGTCGATCGGTGTGCTCCTCGAATGTTCTGGCATTGTCCTCCTCATCTTCTGATTCGGAATCAGAAGACACATTTTGATTCGGAGGGTCACTCCGCAGGGAAGCTCTAGAGGTTACACCAGTATCCGTCGTGTTCCCACTACCAAAAAGCCTTGCGGGTTGTTGTGGCCCAACAGCGTGGGTTGGTGTTGTATCTTCTCCTTGTTGGTTGTTTGAACGACCTGAACTATTTCCAATAGCAGGTGATGTGTCTTCCTCGGTAGCCGTTTTTAGCTGGGCCCGTCGCTGTGCGCGTTCGGTTGTCGAGGGAAGTTGTGATTGAGGGATCAATTGCCCAGAAGACACTGAACTATCGTCGTCGTCTTCATTTGGGTTGGGAGGGGCTTTTTTGGCTGGTGGAAGATGAGGTCTGTCGGTTTGTGTCACTGCTCGCGTATCATCCTGCATCGTTACTCTTTGACTATCAATTGGCCGAGTGTTGTTGGGTTCCGTCATAGGATTCTCTTGATTGGGCGGGGGTTTCTTTCGTTGAGGTGAAGACTGTTTGCCCGGATAAACAAAATCCAAAATGTACTCCTTCAGCATATTCTTGACGTATGGAGACGACTTGAAATGACTTCTGACCCACTGGGAATTTAGATTCGGATGGGGTAGTTGATTCCAGACTATGACATACACTTGTCCATTCTTCGATGTTGGGCAGGACACGACCTGGCCGTCCATGTGAAGAGGGGTTCTCGCATCACAGCGTGGGAAAGTTTCGGAAAAGCGGTCCAAGTAATTCCTGTCCAACCAAAAGGTATGAGGGGCGATGAGCTTCTTCTTTGCATAGGAAAAACGCGATCTTTGTACAGGAACATGAGGTGGTGGTTCCCCTTGAGATGGCTGGGACGAGTCGACCAGCAAATTTGGAGATTTCACTGATTCTGACGTCTGCGTCTCTCCTGGCACAGCCGATGCCTGGGAGGACATGCTCTTAGGAATGTGTCTTGTTCAGTATATGACAGACCAGAATGGAGAGTGGTGCCAGTGCAAAGTAAATGTGGATGAAGATAGAGGTCGTCGAAGTAGCACCTCTGGCGAGGGAGGCGGAAAATGAGCGAAAGTGGCCAATCTTTGATCGACGGAACAGTGAGTAGGATTGGAAAATCAGTGTAGACTATGATATATAGAAATGTTCAAAATTCCGTGATAAATTCGACTGACCTGTCAAAAAGCTGATGACATCTATATTCCAATTATTAGATGTCTTCAAAGTTATGGGAGGAGTGTATATACTGCTCGAATTTATGGGATAAGTATATATACTGCTCCCTTACGTATGGCGTTAAGTGGGTATGGGCAAAAGTTACAGGCCAATCAACCTTGCCCTACAGCAGCAGAGACGGTGATGTTTGTGAGACCAACAAATCTCGTGAGAAAGACGCAATCTCGTCCTTCATAGATGACCCAGAGTTCACTCCAAAGTTAACAACTTCGATTGTAGTTGAAAAAGGAGAGGTAGTTCGACCCGCAATTTTTTGGAGTCCACGTCATTCCACGGCGATATTTCTCACTGATGATAAGACCAGTCCTAAGGATAAGTCGTAGAAGTCCCCAAACCCCAACACACAAACACACAAACGACGATGATACTTGTCGTGTGGACTCGTTTGGTTCCATGTCGCCGCTACTAGTAAAGACAGGTCGAACCACCCGCAATGAGTTTCCCACCATTCGTAGCAAAGCTGTATGGATGACCCTCTTCGTGTTTGTGTGGGTGTTCCTATGTCAGATCCTTTTAAGTGTGCGTCTTTCTCAAAGCATGTGGACCCCGTTCGCAACTGTTATGAACAATCAAGCTTTCACAACGGCCGCAGATCCTTCCGCACAGGACGTCGACAATCGGACATCTCAACGTGATCCGGCAACCGTTGCGAATGATACATCCATTGGGGAGCACAAAGAGTCCTTGCCGGTCCCTTCTGCTCGTTTGCGACTGGATTGGACGCAATTGGACCTGCACTCTCCCATGGCCAAACGAATCGCAGCTCATCAAAGTTCTTGTACCTTAGTATGCCCGAGGCAACATTTCGATGGCGAAACTGCTGCGGAATGGGCAGTGATTTGCACCTGTGGTCCCTTGCCATGTGCAGAGGCATGAGGCTCGGCCAGCGTCTCATCTCAGCTCGACCATGGAACTTTCGGGACCAACTTACTTGCCCCAGCAACGACAACTCGTCCACGACGTGCTACTTTTTACTATCCGAGGATTTGTGTCCCATTTCCGATGCGCACGCCGCTGCCAAGAACAATAATATCACAAGCTATCCTTCACGCTCTCAACTCAAGATCAGACAGATTAATCCTGCTATACACGATGCATGCTTGTCGACACTGCAAAAGGCAAATATCACCAAGGAAGAATTTCGTGGGTCGGCCATGGAGTTTCTGTTTTCAAGAATTTCTTCCAGAGTTGTAGACGCTGCCCGTTGAGAGACTCCCACGTGTCTTTCCACCTCATGGCATTGTGCCACCCAACTTGATAACCGTAGACATAATAATCTGTGTAATATTTTTATAGCAAATAGCTTGTTATATTCTAGAATATTAGTTCTGGCGAGGCCCATGCTGTAGTGCGGCCGATTCCAGGCAAGTATATCATGTCGGCATATTCTTAATGTTGGGACTGCTTCGTATATCTTCCCCAATGCAGAGCTTACCAAATGGAGCACGTGATCCATCAATAATCAAAAGTTAGAGGAAAGATCGCTAGCTTAAAGAACCCAAGAAAGAAAAGCAAGCGCGAGCGGACCGACCATGAGCAGAGTTCTGTTCGTCGTGCGTGACGAAGAGGAGGCGGGTTGTGGGCCTCGGCAGGGCTCGTTCCCAATGGACATTACCAACAGACAATATTCGGTCCCGTCATCCACGATTTCCTTGGTCATGTATCGGCGGCTGCTGCCGGCCTTGGGCTCGATCCAGTCTTCCCGTGTCAGGGAAGGAGGGAAAGCTTGTTTGTCGTCGCCGCAAAGATCCAGGTCCTCTCCGAGGATCGCGTGGATGGAAATCCCATCCTCGTACCCGCCCGTAATGTTCTTGTCGGGTGAATTCCATGATTCGCACGCAAAGGATACCTTCAGCGTCGAATTGGTGGTGGGAAGCGTCCTTCCCAAGGAGGTACAGGCTTTCGGTTCGACTCTGCTGTAGGAATTTCCGGAACCAAACTCATCCTCCTCGTCTGGGTCTTGGTTGCTTCCGTCAGTAGCCACTGGACAGGAATTCTGCTCAGCAATCAAATCCTCGCAACTTCCCTGGGCGATCTTCATGGCCACGAATCCCGTTTCGTAGTACGGCTCGCCCTGTCCATTGATATAGTAGGGGATCGATTCGTTTCCCACGGCTCGTTGGAACTCGGGGTCGGCTTCCAAGCCATCGCAAAGGGGTTGATCCAAAACGTCAGGAAAGCGATAGGGAGGGTCGCTGCGCTGGGCCAAGGAGCACGCTAAGACGTCGGGAAACAAGGAATCGGGATACAAGACTTCGGCGTTCAAATGTTTCGTTCCGCAGGTCGTGTCGGCCTGGCAAGCACATCCCGGGACGTCGTTGTCGGCATTTATCGTCGTGGCTAGTAGTAGTGCCAATGTGAGGTAATGAAGGTTGGGCGTTTGCATCACGGTTGGTTGCTGTAGTTTAAGTTTGAGGCTTGATGAAATTGTTTTCATGAAATAATGAGAACAGGAAGTCAATGAGAACAAAATGTCATCTTTGACGTTGAAATGCTCCCGCGGAAAGGTATCGCTCACTCATAGTCGCTCATAGCATTGAGGCGCGAATGAACCGATTCGTGCCAAAATCAATCGTGCGCTCTCGAAGGAACTCAAAGGAACATACACATACGATCCTCGCTAATCGCCGAATATTGTACTATCGCTATCTTGTAGAATATCGCTAGGGATTACTATATTAGTGTAATGAGTTGTTGTAGAGGAGAACTATTTCTCCGAATCACACCCCGAATCACACCCCGAACCACACCTTTTTCACCATTTGATGGGCTGGAGGTGAAAAAGGTGTGATTCAGTAAATTATTAAGGATAAGGATATCCCGAATCAGACCTTTTTACCTACTGAATATCTCTATAGTAAATGGGGCAATAAAGGCAATAATATTTCTCGTGAATTATTTATTGAATGAACGGCTAAGATGGTGTAAACTAGGCTAACTTTCTAAGATAGCTATCTTGAATCTCACCTTGGAACCCGGAAACCACACCCCGAACCACACCCCGAATCACACCTTTTTCACCTCTCTCCAATCCGAGTCATAGTCGTCGATTTTCGGTTGGAGATGGGGGATTGGGGTCTTCTTTATTTAGGCCCAACATTTTACTATGATGGTTCGCATCCAAGAACGCCCATGAAATCAGAGAGAGAGATAATCAGATGATGATGACATAGAGCGAATAATCTTACAATATCCGATCAGATGATGGCAGACCTATCAAGAAAGGCGACTGATATTAAGCGAGTTTTGGGCGAGTAGCTAACCCATGAGGGACGCATAGCTTAATGCTCACTATTTTAGTTTTTCACTTGGTATCACACGCGTAATTTGGTTTATCAGACCCAACTGCATTAACCGATGAAGGAGATGTTACACTACCATGGCCTGGGAAGGTCGCGAAATATCTAGATCATTCGCTTGGAAGAATGACTGCCCTAGGTTGGATACCTGTACTCCCTTTCATCTCACTAATATCTCGCCTGCAACGGGGCTCGAGATGGATGATTGTGGTGTGTGGTCAGCGTATGCGCACACACCGGGCAATGGCGGACGCGCCGCACATCCTGCCGTTGAAGGATGCCGCTATACGGACATGTTCATTACTTAAATGGCGTGCGCCGTCCTAGCACCTTATGCAAGCACTCCAACTCCGATTCTACCGCTCGCTCGCAAGTAGAATTCAGACCATGACGTGGAAATTCCCCCAAAACTAATGAAGCTCACTTCGCTGGAAAGTCCGAACAAGTCCGAAAAAGGAGAACAATCGCAACCATGGCAGCACCGAATCCTATGCAACTACTGAACGTGTATTTGGATGTCGTCCTGCAGATTAACGATCCAGCAGTTCGTACTGCTCTCAATGGTCAAGGCCTAACCTCCGTCTATGACTTTGAAGCCCTCAGCGAGGCAGACGTCGCCAAAATTTGTACCAACGCTCGTAAACCTGGTGGCCTCATCCCCAACCCTGATCCGGCTGGAGTACCAGCAATGATAGCTAATCCAGGAGTCCTCATCGGGCACCTGGTTGAAAAGAAACTCAAGATGCTCCGTTACTACATCGTTCACATTGGGAAAATCAATCGCACCTTCGCTGCAGTTCCACCGACGATGAATGACTTGACCCTGTTGTATCGGTTCAAAGAAGCTGAAGACGAGTATGATAACGAAGTTGAACTACCTGGGAAACTCAGCAGCGTCGATAATATTCGAGTTGTTCTTGAAGACTTGGATAACTATTTGGAACGCAAGCGTGGAGCAACTGGAATTCCCCTTGCTGCCTATGTGAGAGAAAATCCCGACGTCCAACAGGAAACGACAGATCCAAATGGGTTTGGCACCCCAACTATTTTAGCTGAGATGATTCGGCGCGCATCGCATCAAGGCCCTACAGCAACCACTGACATGGTTGCCGTATGGGAAGTCATTCGACATATCACTCATGACGGTCCTGGCTGGGGATGGGTGATGTCCTTCGCCCGCACCCGCAATGGACGTGCTGCATACTTGGCCCTTAAGACGCACTACCTAGGTGACGTCTTTCAGTCTCGTCTCCGAGCCAAAGCCGATCAGATCTTGGAAAGCACCTACTTTGACGGTTCCAAGCGCAACTTCACATATGAACGATATATCGAAACATTGCAACGTGCCTTTACGGATCTTGAATCCACAGGCGAAAATGTCAGTGAGGAAAGAAAAGTTAGAATCTTGATGACTGGTACCTCAGATTCTCGGCTTGAAAGCGCTAAGAACCAAATCTTGGCGACGCCATTCTTACGTTCAACCTTCGAGAACGCATCTAATTTCCTTGCAGAAGTATTGGACAGCAAGGTATCCTACAGCGCAGCAAGTAGGAAACAAGCAAGAATCTCTGGAGTATCGACTTCTAAACAGAATAAAGGAAGTGGAAAGAAGAATGAAACTAAGAAAGAGAGAGAAGTCACTGATCGCTATTATAAACCCAATGAATGGGCTAAGTTAAGCGGAGAAGAGCGTCAAAGGGTACGAGACGCAAGAGAGAAGCGTGACAAGAGGCGTGGAGTTGGAGCAATCTCAAGCAAATCCAACAAGAAACCGCGTACCAATGGAGACGAAACACCCGACATTTCGGATGAATCGTCTGATGGTCATGATAACGACACAAAGGGTGTCGGCGCTATCATGAGCCAACGTAAGAAGAGAAGCGTTTGACACAATGTGATGTCTGCAACAACTTCTCGTGAGATTTCGGTTCCCCTAATCCGGTGTGAGCTCGACAGTCATGCCGACACTTGCTGTCTGGGCAACTGTTACGTTCTGTATCAGACTGATACGGCTGATGTCAGTGGTTTTGTTGAGAGTCTGGGTAAGATTAAAGAGGCCAGCGTCATTACTGGTGTTTTGGCATATGATGATCCAGATACTGGCCAAACGTTCCTCCTTTATTTCCACCAAGCACTACACTTGCCGCAATTAAAAGACAAGTGCCTTCTCAATCCGAATCAAATGCGGGAGGCCGGGATTGAAGTCAATGATATCCCCTTGAAGTACTTGAAACCAGGGGACCGAAATGAAAGATCCCACAGCATCATTGCAAGGGATACAGAAATGGAAGAATTGCGAATCCCTCTCGACCTAATCGGCGTCTTAAGCCAATTTCGCACACGCAAGCCCACGAAGGAGGAGATTGATTCAATCGATCCTTCCTGTCGTATTGATATGACGAATGAACGACCCGAGTGGCAACCGAATGACTCAACACCAGATGTTGATGAAAGAACACTCAGGGAATCGATACAGACGAACGTAGTAAATGCAACACGTGAGCGGACGATCAATCTCGCAATGACCAAGACTCTCCGAGTCAACAATCGCGCCATCCATGTCCACGTCTCAGACATTGGACATAGGCGAAAGGGGACAGTACGTCCGAATGAATTGGCACAACGATGGAATATTGGACTCCCCAGTGGAGAACGGACGTTCAATCAAACGACACAACTTGGTGTCCGTGAATTCACCGATCGAGGCGGCAGTCGACGTTTGAAACATACCGCATACCAATTGCGACATCGTCGATTACGAGCAGACGTGTACACTGACACTCTGTTCTCAGAGACCAAGTCTCTTGATCAAAATACATGCGGGCAAATATTCGCTACGGACTTTGGTTGGGTGCATTTTATCCCTATGAGAAAGAAAAGTGAAGCACCGACAACATTGCCAGCTGTCTTTGACAGCTATGGCATCTTCAACCATATTATTCCAGACAATGCACCAGAACTAACCTCGCAAGAATTTCGGAAGGTAGCTCACAAGTACGGGTGCCGGATAAAACCAGTGGAAGCATGGACGCCCAACCAAAACCTGGCTGAGGCCAATATTCGAGAATTAAAGCGCCTCTACCGCAGAGAAATGAGACGCAGCAATGCGCCAGCAGTACTCTGGGACCACTGTCTCATGCTGATGGCGGAGCGACGCTCCCATACGAGCTTTTGAAGTAATGTCAACGGTCCGCCCATTCAGCAACTCACTGGAGATACTCCAGACATTTCCCATTTGGTGGAGCATCGATGGTTTGATTTTGTGTGGTATAGTAACCCTGGTTTTGAGGGACGTAAACTCGGACGCTGGTTGGGTCCAAGTCATACTGTGGGCCAGGCAATGTGCGCAAAAGTCCTGACCGAAAAGGGCAAGATCGTGCATCGCACTTCTGTCTGGCCAATCAACAGAGATCTACAAATGGATGATGCTCACAAAGCACAACAAACCACATATATGGAAAATTTACAAGCGGCCCTTGGTGACAGAATGGCGGGTATTCTGATCGAGGCAGATGATGACCATGATGCGGATACACCCACGTTCGAAGCTTATGAAGACGACGAGCAGCCGGACGTACGCATGCCGGAAGCAGATGATTATGCACCAGATGCATACGATAAACTCATCTCTGCAAAAGTCATGTTGCCCCTAGGTGATGATCAACGAAAGGGGACTGTTCGGAGACGGAAACGAGACGCGGAAGGTCGAGTCCTCGGACACGCATCGTCCAATCCATACTTGGACACAACACTTTACGAAGTCGAATTCGACGATGGCCATGTGCAATCCTATGCTGCCAACATTATAGCTGAAAATATTTACGAACAGCTCGATGATGAGGGCAATCTATATCGAATGGTTGAAGAGATCACAGATCACAAGTCTGATAAAACGGCTGTTCCTCTCTCAGAGGGAGAATTCGAATTGAATGGTCGCAAGCATAAGAAGAAGAAGACTAGAGGATGGTCCTTATGCGTGCAATGGAAAGATGGCTCTTCAAGTTGGGAAGCCTTGAAGGATCTCAAGGAGTCGTATCCAATTGAAGTCGCTGAGTATGCGGTTGCGAACAAGATCGAGAAACAACCAGCATTCGCATGGTGGGTACCATTCACCCTCCGAAGGAGAACGAGGCTGATCAAAGCCGCCAAGATGACAAGATATATGCGTCAATCCCAAAAATACGGCATTGAGGTCCCCAAAACAGTAGAACGAGCACTCCAAATTGATCGTGAAACTGGCACGGACTATTGGCGAAAAGCTTTGAAACTGGAGATGTCGAAGATTTTTCCTGCTGTCAATATCTTGGACGACGGCGTAAATGAACCAGTGGGGTATCAGGTAATCCCTTGTCACATCGTCTTTGATGTCAAGATGGATTTCACCCGAAAGGCCAGATATGTGGCCGGAGGACACAAAACTGAAGAGCCTGAGGCGCCCACATACGCAAGCGTAGTCAGTCGTGAAAGTGTGCGTATTGGATTTATGCTAGCGGCTCTAAATGGATTGGAGATTCAAGCGGCTGATATTGCTGGTGCATACCTTAATGCTCCATGCCTTGAAAAGGTCTGCACAAGCTGTGGTTTGGAATTCGGCACCGAGTACCAAGGTCGGATTGCGATTATAACAAAGGCACTCTACGGCCTAAAGACTAGCGCCTACGCGTGGCGTGATCTCCTGTCCACGACCCTACAAGAAGACTTGGGCTATTTCCCATGCCGTGCGGATCCTGACTGCTATTTGAGGAAAGCGACGAAAGGCAATGGAGAGCGTTATTATGAAATGCTATTCGTCTATACAGACGATATATTGATCATCTCTCACAAACCAAAGGAGTCACTCACAATGCTGGATCACCATTACTTACTGAAACCGGATTCGATTGGCGTTCCGAAGTATTATTTGGGATCCCAGGTACAAACATTTGATATCAATAACGACGCTTCACAGCGATGTTGGGCGTTGAGTTCTGAGAAATATGCAAAGGCTGCCATAACGAATGTTGTATCATGGCTGGAAGACCGAGATCGTAAACTGAAAACGCGAGCTCCAAGTGTCTTGCCCAGTGGCTATCGTCCTGAGTTGGACACAACCCCATATTGTGATCCTGAATTAATGTCATTCTACCAGCAGCAGATGGGCGTACTCCGTTGGCTAGTTGAATTGGGACGGATTGACATCGCTGCAGAGGTTTCAATGTTGGCTGGATTTTTAGCCGGCCCCAGAGAAGGTCATGTGGAGGCAATGCTGCACCTCTTTGCATACCTCAAGCTACATGAGCGTTCACGGTTGATCATGGACCCGTCGTATATTGAACTTGGTGATGAACCGACAAGCGACTGGTCAGGCTTCTATCCTGGAGCCACGGAAGAAGTACCTCCAGATGCACCCGAACCTTTAGGCAAGGCTGTCCAGATGACGGTCTTTGTCGACTCTGACCATGCAGGTGATCTCTTGACACGACGATCCAGAACAGGAGTGCTTATCTATTTGAATAGAGCACCGATCTCATGGTACAGCAAGAAGCAAACCAGTGTCGAAACTTCGACTTTTGGTTCTGAATTTATGGCTCTCAAGGTTGGTGTGGAGATGCTGAAAGGATTACGGTACAAATTGAGAATGATGGGCATTCCTTTGGACGGACATGCACACGTGAGAGTAGACAACATGTCGGTCGTCTACAACAGTTCCTTACCAGAATCGACATTGCGCAAGAAGTCCAATTCAGTTGCGTATCACTTTGTACGTGAGAACGTTGCCAATGGGACATGCAAGATTGCGTTTGAGCCTTCCAAGACGAATCTAGCGGACTTGCTTACTAAGATTCAGACTGGTCCGGAACGAACAAGGTTGGCACAAATGATTCTGTTCTAATGCAACCCCGGAGTACGTTTCCCGCCCGACCAAGGGGACTGGGTACGTCCTGCACGCCATACAGGGGCGCTCAGAAGCAGGTGTGGAGGAGATGGAAGAAGATATATGTTGATGTGATATTCTGAAGTTGGCAAAATGTGACTATATCGTGATGGTCCGACATAGCAATTGTGAGGGGACCAAGAAAGGCGACTGATATTAAGCGAGTTTTGGGCGAGTAGCTAACCCATGAGGGACGCATAGCTTAATGCTCACTATTTTAGTTTTTCACTTGGTATCACACACGTAATTTGCTATTGTGTTTGTTCCCGGATTAGACTGATGCCTACTATAACGTTCAAGATTGTGTGCTCAGATCCCAAGGAGTGCTATAAGAGCTTTCGGTGTGGATGACCATCTACAATACCAAGCAACTGCATCGTCCTATACCAGCAAACCAACGACTCCCATATACTACACAAGAATACGATTGCTGGTGGCAGCGCCATGACCACCTTCCAATTCCAGTATGACTGCGATCTCCCTTCCTAGCATCCAAACAGTGAGGGACAATCATGTCCTACTACTTCTTGTCCTGATGAAAACCAACACAATGTGAATGTCTTTGACTCTCGTTGAGGGTGTTGTTGCTGCTGCTGACTTTTCTTGCGACGACCTATGATAAGCAGGAGTCGTCGTCGTAGGAGCAACCAAACCGACCAAAGAAACATCTCTCGAGATGCGGTGAGTGCGATGCTGCGCATGCTGACACAGTGGGAGGATTCCATGAGGGCGCGTGTGGAAAACTCGAGTGCAAACAAAACTCAGACACCCAGCAGAGCTCCTATGGTAGCAATCACATACGACTTCTTGTGTTGCAGCTCGTCGTTCATCAGCAGGGCGTTGAGTGGCAAAACCAGAACAACAAACATCCGGCACTCGTGTAGTGAGGGACCATAATATGCTCTTCTTTCGAGGAACTGGTTCGCAACCAAGTGACACAGATGAGGATGATCGTATCCCAGGACGTATCGGAGAAAACGATAGGTAGGCAGTCATTCACTGCGTCATCAATACCTTGTGCTGATTCATTGGACCCTTTTGGTTTAGGGTGAACTCATGGATGACTATCGGTTCCACGTTCAATTCCAGTTACTCCTAGGAGCAGAACACCATAGTAGTAGGAGTAGGAGATAGAGACTCGTGGAGGAGCTAGTAAATGCTACAGAGCTGTCACTATCACCGGCTAGCAAGATATTACGCGACTGATTAGCGCGTGTAACGCGACCTTTATGCGGTGCGATCTTCCGAACCCCCACAAGATCGCGCCATGGCAAAGCGACCGGTGAGGCCTCTCAAGAACACAACAAGTAGTAGAGTATCTCCTCGTCCACTCCTCATTCAGACGACAACGACGACCTGTGAGACAGTCCCCAAAACGACGACAACATCGAAGATCAAACCGAATTCGTTTCAGTAATAGATCAACGACTTCCCCCTTCTCCTCGGAACTCACAACGCCACCGTATGGCCACAAGAACACCGGTATGTGCGAATGCATGGGTTGGCTTTATGTTTTGGGAAGCCGAGTCAATAATCTAGCAAGAACAAGAAGAATCCGTCTGTCATATTGTGCTTACTGCGTCTCGTTCTCTCGATCACTCTTTGTTGCAACTGGCGTCTATCTGTTTCGTGATGTGTGATGTGTTGGATTGCACTTGTTTTCAAATGCCTTTGGTGGATGACAACGTTCTCTCCCTCTCTCCCTCATTATCCTTTCTCTCTCTTTTTCTCGTTTGTCGTGGTTGGTAGTCGTACAAACCCACCATGAATGAATTTCGTGTCTTGGTGGTGATTTTGGTAGCCTATGGGTTGGCGGCTGGTTCCTATGCCGGGTTGCAACCAACGGGAACCTGGCGCTTTTTTTCCTGGCATCCACTCTTGATGACCCTCGGCATGATTACCATACCTGGAGGAGCGGCCGGCTTGAAAAAACTCGGTGGATATACCAATACCAAGGTATGTATGAATGCAAGTTGCGTGTGTTGTTCGAGAAGATGAAGGGGTCATGATGTTGTGATGGTTTCTTGGTTTCGAGTCTCACACAAATCTGTGTGCGTTTTCGGACCGTCGCTGTGTTGGATTGGTTGTGTTTCTTTTGGCATTCCAATACTGTTGGGATTTCACGCTCGTTTGTGATTTGCTTTGTTTTGCCCCCAAATGATGATACAACCCAATCTGCTGGGATATCCATTCTGTTTGGTTTTGCATGCATGGACCCCTGACTGTTTCTTCCTTGGCATTTGGATTGTGGTGGTGGTGGTGGTGGTGGTGGTGGTGGTGGTGGTGGTGGTGGTGGTGGTGATACACTTGTCTCTTTTTCTTTTTATCACTCGACACAACGATCAATAACATTCTTCCTATTCTCCCTGTTTCGGGTCTATGACAACCTTCAACCTACAATAGAATCACGCCTTGTTGGGATGGGCTTCGATTTTCCTGAGTGCGGGTGGTTTGTATGTCATTTACCAAAACAAGGAAAACATGGGCCGTCGTCATTTGCTCACCGTCCATGCCCTGGCCGGGGCGGCCGTCTTTTGTGGCATGGTGGGAGCCGCCTTGGTCGGTGCCATTTTTTTGCATCCCGATACGGGATTGGACAAGACGAATCAAACGTTGCGGTTCGCTCACAAGACCTTTTCTCGTGCCGTCTTGGTGGCGGCCTGGATGACGGCCACGTACGGCTTGTATCAATTGGTTCCGCCCAATCCCGAAGGCACCTTGAAATGGGTCATGTTTGCCGCACCCCTCGTGTGTTTAGTACCCTACGTACTCCTGTAGGTAGTATCCATTGAATGTCAACAGAAAGGACGTCCCCCCAACGAACCGCCTCTCAAGTGAGCTGCGGGGAATCCAAGAAGAAACAAAAAAATACCAATGGGGTACTAGAAAAAGGAGAACCACACACGGGGTCTGGAATCGATGGATTGTAGTCTCTACGTCGTATAGATGCTGTTGTGGGTGTGGTATGTTCGTGTTGGTGGGGCTGTGGTCGACTATAAAATAGCTAGAGAGACGAATAATACAAACAAAAGAATGGACCACTGGATCTCTCGTTTGCCCTATTTCGTTTCTGGGACTCTAGTAACCGAGACTGGCAAACAAAAGGGAGGTATCGAATAAAAAGAGGAGGAGGAGAAACAGATATCGATATTGGTGATAGAAGAGTAGTACCTCTAGATCCTGATGTGTTTTTCATTGGTCGAGGCCGATTGCCACTCTACGAATGATAGCTACTTTGTATAGAGAACGGTAACTGTGTTATGTTTCGACAGCGATCGAATACAAGGAGGAGGAGGAGAAACAGATATCGATATTGGTGAGATAGAGTCGTACCTAGGGAGATCCTGGTGTGTGTTTCAGTTGGCATTGGTCGAGTCCGATTGCCACTGTCTACGAATGATAGCTACTATGATAGAGAGAACTATACTACCAATCAGGACTGGACCACAGGATCGTTCGGTACGTTTCCTCCATAGATTGCATCGGGTAAATGATAGTTCCATCGAGAGAGTTGGAGTACTCCTAATACTAGGAGTATATATCATTGTTCCTGTGTTGGTTCAGCAAGGTAGCTTGGATAGCTTTTTTTGAGGGGAAAGAGAGAGAAAAAAAAAGGGGGGGGACACCCTTTTTATGTGCCACGTTGATGTCCCAGAAAAGAAAAGAAGCATCCGACACACACACGCAGCATCACATCAACAACCACCATAGAAGACAAAGAGACAAAGGTTTGGAACGACCACATAGATCGACAAGAGAACAGTTCTATCGAGTGTCTCTATCCAATAGTGTCAATTGTTTTTGGTGATTGCACACTACCCGGAAAAATCAAGAGAACCAAACGAACGAACCGGGAAAGAGAGAGTCTCTATCTATTAAATAGCAGCTCTGTAGCAACATGAATGACGATTCCCCAGCTCCTCCTCCTTCTCTCGACCATCCACCGCCGAGCGACTCTGCTAGTATGCCTACTGCTGCTGAAACACCCATCGCACCATCATTTCCATCCGAGCCGTCTCTGCAACCATCGTTGGTATCTCGGAGTGGAAGCAACGACAAGAGTGATTCAGCTTCTTCTTCTCCTCCGTCTCCTTCTGCTTCACCACCACAAAAAGAAGTAGAAAAAGTAATGGCCATGGATGAAGAATCAGCCGAAACCACCACCCGTAGTGGTCCAGTGGTACCACCACCATCCAATCCGCAGCAGCAGCCAGGGTCACACGCAATTGTGGCACCATTCGTACCAGAGGAGACACCCCACCAAGAAGCTCCCACAGTGCCGGCGAGTACTACTACTACTACGACGACGACAACCAGTGTGGTGTTTGCCGACGACACGGACGGTACCAATCTCGATCCTTCGTTTTCCCACAGCACCACGAACAACAACGACGGGGATGAAGAGGCACCCTTTGCCGAACAAGACACCAATCCTAATAACACTCCTTCTCCTCCTTCTGGTGAACCAGCACCCTTTGACACGAAGACGACTGCCGTGGTGGAAACAGTTCCCCCGGACGAAGAAGCACACGAGGGTGAACCGAATCCGGACGACGACGATGATTTGACTGTTATTTTATTGGAGGGTCCTTCGTCTAATACCAATACAACCACCACCACAACCATTACGGCCCGAGGTGCCACAGCCTTGGCCTGGTTGGATCAAGCCACGCCGGGTGGCACCACGACTGATAATGAGACGGACGAGGATGTCGTCCAACAACGCCGTCGGCAAGTCTTGATGCGTGAATTGCGTCGCGTCCAACGAGCCTCCTTTTTGCAATTTGCAATCTTGTGTTGCATTCCCACGGCCTTGTTGCTGGTCGTCGTGGCCACGGTCGTTCGAGACGATCAAACATGTCAATCCATTGCGACGGAATGCGAATTGGAACCCCGCACCTTTCTCAATGCCTTTACCACCCGCTGTGTCTGCACCGCCATTGGACTCGTAGGAGACGAAACGGGCAATGGCAATGCCGCCGACAACAACAATGGTCTGGGGAATTTGGGAATGGAACCCTGAGCAGAGTTTCAGAAACAGTCCACAACGACGTGTGTTTCTTGGGACGGATCCACTCCTTTTCTTCTATAGAGAGTTACGATATATATAGACCATGCCTCGTTATGGGTCATGCATCGAGTTTTACCTCGAGGAAAAACAGAAATCATTTCGGAACAAATTATAGAGGCATTTTGGAGGCATCCGACGTACTCCTCCTCCTTTTCTTTCTTGTAGTAGTTAGGAGTAGTACGGTTTCTCGGTCCACTCGAAAAGTACCAGATCAGTCGATAGAGGATAATGTGTTGCTCTCCTCTCGCTCGGACGAGGGAGTTGTGCGCTCCACACCCTTTACATGACAACAAAACGACGAAAGTATATCCAAGAGTGATACATTTTTCTTCACCAAGGCCAGTCGAATGCTAGCTCCCACAGAGAGAGTAGAGGTAGTACTCCTCTTGCTAGTCTACCTAGCTATGGTAGTTTTGTCCTGTCGATTTATGGGAGAAAATGACTCGTCCCCATGACCTCTCCCAAGCCGTTTGCTCCTCTGTAGGGAAAGCAGAGATTATATAGGGAATGCTTTTGGAATGGATAGGGAGTACTCGGAATGTCTCTTGCAAACTGGAAAGGAGGGTCGCAACAAATCTCTGGATGTCTCATTCTCTTTTTGGCAACAACAACAACGAACAACGACAACAACGAAACAACAACACGGAATCGCAGTCTTTGCAACCCAAAGTATTGGGTGAGCCATCCAAAGAAAAGGAGGAGGATACAACAACCGTGTGAAACAGTCCCAGCAATTAGTGGTTACCAAGGGTGGTTCTTGTCCTGGAGGACTATTCTTCTGGTTGTGATACCATCATCATGTGTTGTTGTTGTACGTTCAGACAATTTATCAAGTTTCTCAAGAAACGTGTCTTGAATTGTTGGATTGGATGCAAATTGCCCGATTGTCTCTGGTGGGGATTGTGGTACGTTTCCCGAAAAGTGGCACTGTTGGTTGTGCTGTGGTTCGTTTCTTGCAGGGGATGTTGCTTTGTTGTGGTGTGGAACGGCAGATCAAGGATTCGATCGAGTTGTTGTTGTGATTGTTTGTTTCCCCTTGTAGCTCTGCTGCCTTTGCGCTGTTGTCTCGTTTATCGTGTTGGGTGTGTTCTTGCTTGCTTGCTTTGGGATGTAGCCGCTGGAGTATTAGCAGAACCTCTCGTTTTGGTGGCATGACCCTTCTCACCCTATTATTACTCTTGTATTTTGACCGTTTCCGTCACATGTTTGCGTAAACTTTTCTGCTTGCTCTCTGGATTGAATTTCTGGTTGGTTGCTTGGTATCTACCCCATCACGTTTTGCTTTGGTTTCCGTTGCCTATGGATTTGATTGGATTCGATTCGACCCAAATTTTCCTTTACACAATTCTACTACTATACTACACGACAGCCGTTGTCCTCATGGTCCCTGTTATACCGTCATGGGGGTGATCATGGCCTTTGGAGCCTGTTGGATGAACATGTATGTAATCATGAGTTGCAAATTTGCCAGCATTACCGAACTCAACCCGGTGACGGGGAAACCCATTGAAACGACCCGGCGTGGTTATGGGTTGATTGCTCGGGAATTGGCCTATGGCGACGAGGAAAATTACCGTGGATGCATCTTGTATCCGGATGAGGAAGTGGACGAAATGTACGATTTTTGGTTGAAATGGGCCCGCAACTTGGCCTTTGTCGGTGGTTTGTTGGGCCTCGTGACCTTTACCTGTTTGATTGGCAGTTGTTGCTTTTTGTGTGAACCCTGGAACTTTGAACGCTGGTTGTTGTGGTGCTGTTTGTGGGCCAGTATTTGCATGGCCTTTACCAATCTCTTGTATGGCAATTGGTTCTGTAAAGACAATGTCTGCAAAGTCTCCTATGGGACGGGCTATGCGATATCGGCGTTCATGGCCTATCTCATGTTGGCCAATCAAGTCAAGAGCATGGCCCAGCCGCCCAAACGATCCGACATGCCTCCACCGGGTGGACGCGAAGATGATTACTGGTACGATCATGAAGATGAACGATTTGTCCGGGACGATGAAGACGACGACGACGAGGAGGACGATGACGAAGATGCCTGGCAAGATGAAACGGTCGATGCCGACAACCATCGTCCGCCCCGTCGTCCGTGGCAACGACGACGACGTCGTCGTCCCCAACCGACCACCAATAACGAAGAAGGTACCTTTGTCAATCAACATGACAATTACGATGAAATGCAAGAATACATGAGTCCCGAAGACAAGTATGCTCCGCCGCAAGATCATGACTTTTTGCAACGGGACAAGGAACATCAAGAACGACTAGCGCAAGAAAAGGCGGCCCAGATTCCACCACCGCCACAAGCGCAACAAGCGCCCGCCCAACCCTTTCCCCGCTACTATGCCGAACCCTCCGTCGTAGGCAGTCAAACACCCTCCCAACCAGGCAATCATGGTGGTGCTGGTTGGACCCCGGCGGCAGGCAATCCGGGACAATCGGCTCCGGCCCAAGCACAGTTTTTTGACGATGAAAGCATTTCCACGGCCGATACCGAACACTTTCAACACATGTCGTCGTCGTCCATTGCCGACAACAGCAACACTAACAATCACAAAAATTCCATGGCGCCTGCTCATGATCGCATTGACGAAGAGGAAGAGGAGGATACCACTCGACGAGACGACGACGACGAGGATGACATTGTGTCTCGCGATCCGCACGATTTGGGGGATGCCCGGTTCGCCTAAGCTCGATACCCAATACCGAACCACCTTGTTTCGTTGGTGGTGGGTTTCTTCTTTTTTTTTGTAGCAGTAGTAGTAAAATCCTACAAGTCAATCAAGTAGAACCAGATCCAAATAATATATAACAAGTGTGACACAAACTCTAGAGCGGTTTGCAGGTATGAAGAGTGTCTACATAGTTTGTACCATATAGTAGAGAGAGAGAAGAGAGAGATGCTGCAATTCTCGAGAACCGTGTTGCTTTTGGTGGCTTGCATCCTCCATCCACAGCACAGCGGCACAACAACAAGACCTATTGTTTTGGTTCGACACGATTTGTGTATGGTTCTCATCATTCTCGTTTGATTTGTGTGTATCGATAATATAGTGAAAGTTGCGTCTGACTAAACCCAAAGGACACAAAGACACACAATAGTACGGGTAGCTTTGAATGGGGCGGAAGGACGGACGCTGGGTCCATTCGTTACGACACGAAACACGAATAAGTGACCGTGACCTGGACCGGAAGACCGCGACTGCTTATTGGTGTGGATAGGGAGTACAAGAATGTCTCTTGCAAATTGGAAAGGAGGGTCGCAACAAATCTCTAGATGCCTCATCAAAACAACAAGGTCCGAAACCATTTCTGTGAGCCGTCCACAAAAAGGGAAACATCGACCGTGTGAAAAAGCCCCAGTGTGGTTGGCCACCAACACGAACAATTCGCAAGGACTATCCTCGAAAGGAAAGTGGACAAGCAGCAATAATAACATCATGTTTTGTTGTTGTACGTTCAAGCAATTTATCCAGTTTCTCAAGAAACGAGTTTTCAATTGTTGGATTGGATGCAAATTGCCCGATTGCCTCTGGTGGGGATTGTGGTACGTTTCCGAAAAGTACCGTTCTGTTGTGTGTGGAACGAGAGATGGAGTCCTGTGGTAGTTTGAAGGAGCGGGGTATGATTCGATCGAGTTGTTTGTTGTTGTTGTTGTTGTTGTTGTTGTTGTTGTTGTTGTTCCTGTCCCTCTGCTCTGCTGCTTTGTGTAGTTGTCTCGTATGCCGTGTTGAATGTGTTCTTGCTTGCTTTCTTGCTGCTTGCTTTGGGATGAAGCAACTGGAGTAGAAGAGCCTCTCGTTTGGGTGGCATGGATATTGACCACCTCATCCTTATTACTCTTCAATACTTGTGCTTGCTCACTGGATTAGATGTTGGTTGGCATTCGTACCAACAACACGTTTTTGGTTCAATTCCACTGTTCTTACACACAATCCTACTATACTATAGTCGTTGTCCTCATGGTCCCTGTTATACCGTCATGGGGGTGATTCTAGCCTTATTTGCCCGTTGGATGAACACGTGTGTCATTCTGAGTTGCAAATTTGCCACCATTACCGAACTCAATCCAGTCACGGGCCAACCGATGGAAACGACACGACGCGGCTATGGCTTGATTGCTCGCGAAGTGGCCTATGGGGACGAGGAAAATTATCTTGGTTGCATCTTGTATCCGGACGACGAAGCGGATGAATTGTACGATTTTTGGTTGAAATGGGCTCG
This sequence comes from Epithemia pelagica, assembly GCA_946965045.2. Lineage (NCBI taxonomy): Eukaryota > Bacillariophyta > Bacillariophyceae > Surirellales > Surirellaceae > Epithemia > Epithemia pelagica. The sequence goes on along the minus strand of OX337232.1, from coordinate 3,689,356 downwards.
TAATTTGGCCCATGTCGGCGATTTGTTGGGCCTCGTCACCTATATCTGTTTAATTGGGAGTTGTTGTTTCTTTTGTAAACCATGGAACTTTGAACGATGGTTGTTGTGGTGCTGTTTGTGGGCCAGTATTTGCATGGCCTGTACCAGTCTCTTGTATGGCAATTGGTTTTGTCAAGCAAATGTGTGCCAAGTATCCAATGGGACTGGCAATGCCATTTTCGCGTTCCTGGCCTATCTCATGTTGGCCATTCTGGTCAAGAGCATGGCACAGCCGCCCAAACGACCCGATATGCCACCACCGGGAGGACGCGAAGAAGATGATTATTGGTACGATCATGAAGATGAACGATTTGTCCATCATGTCGCGGGCAGTCAACAAACACCTTCCCAGCCATCCGGCAATGGCAATGATGATGGTGCTGGTTGGACCCCGGCCGCGGGCAATCCAGGACAACCGGCTCCCGCCCAAGCACAGTTTTTTGACGATGAAAGCATTTCCACGGCCGATACCGAACACTTTCAACACACGTCGTCATCCTCCATTGCCGACAACAACAACACTAACAAAAATTCCATGGCACCACACGATCGCATTGACGAAGCCGAAGAGGAAGAAGAGGATACCACTCGACGAGACGAAGATGAGGAGGATGACATTGTGTCTCGCGATCCGCAGGATTTGGGGGATGCCCGGTTTGCCTAAGCTCGATACCCAATACCGAACCAAAGATAACGACTTGTTGCGTTGGTGTGGTGGGTTTCTTCTTTTTTTTGTAGTAGTAAAATCCTACAAGTCAATCTAGTAGAACCTGATCCATACATAAAAAGTGTGACATAAACCCTCTTGGGCGTTTTGCATGCGTTATGAAGAGTAGCTAATACATAGTTTGTACCATAGACAAGAGAGAGAGCGAGAGAGAGAGAGAGAGAGAGAGAGAGAGAGATGCTGCGATCCTCGACAAATGTGTTCTGCTTTTGTGGTGGCTTGCATCACAGAACAGCGACACAACAACAAGACCTATTTTGGGCTCGACACGATTTGTGTATGCACTTGTGGGTTCTCTTCCATTCTCTTCTGGGTTGGCACACTTTGTTTCGATCTATAGTGAAAGTTGCGTCGGACAAACCCCACAAAGGACACAAAGATCTACTCCTACAAGCTGAGTTCAGGGAGTATGTTCCTGACGTAGACCCCTCGTAGATTTAGTACCATAAAATATAATCCTCAATAGCGTTTGGCCTGACTAGTGAATGAAAGTGTCCGACTCGTGACAACCCAGTGTCTGAATAATAAATTTTTTTATTCGTACCGTGATGTGTGACAGCTTCCGAACGCTAGAATTCCGTCGAAAATGATGAAAAAACGGTTGTTGTCTAACGACCATGGTGGAGGGCCATCCCAACCGCGTACCTTGTTGCCGAGCTGCATCCGGACGCTTTAGGGTTTACTTGAACCACCCTCAATGGGGCAACAAGGTACGGGGTTGGCATCATACTCAATGACGCGATCATCCGACTCATCCCACGCAACACAGTCTCGGATGGAACGAAGTTTATCGGCACAAGAGATTCTTGACGTCTTTAAGACGCAATGCTCCCCATCCTCGTTTGGGTTCTGCAACAAGTGGATCCAAGACACCCAGATTGTGAACTTCATGCACACTTGGCTGCCAGGACTGTCGCCATTCAGACTGAATCTTGTTTTGACTAAAGATGTTGTTCTTAAACTCTGTTTCGAAACTAAGGTGTCGGAATCAAACAAGTTTGGCTGGTACCGCCACAAAGTCACAATCCAAAAGAAAAGATACACATTCTTTTATGTAAGCTCCGACACAACAACAGGGCCAGTGATGTTGGACGATCATCAAGAATGGCTGGAGGCTGCAGACGAGAATATGATTCGGCGGTCGGGACGAGCGAAGCCAACGAAGCGAAGGAACAAAGAGTCACCAGGGTTGCGTGAAGGCACGCTAAATACATCCAAGCAAGCAAGAAACACTTCAACTCCACCAGCAATCAAGAGCACTGCAACGCAGCAACATGGTCAACCGCCACAAATTGGAGACAGCCCTACCGAAATGCAAACGTCACCACCTCACGACAACACAAATCAGGTGCTTGTTGGAGCAATCCAACATCCTGAATTGGCCACAGACGAAATTGGCCATGACCATCCACAGAGTTTGCCGATTGGTTTTTCAGTTTTCGAGAGTGAGATGATCCAAGGTCTATCGCAACAAATGGAAAGGGCCTATTTTGATGAGCCAAGGAACCGTAGGCTCTTTGCCGGCAAATGCGATTCTCCAGGATCGTCAAAACGAAATCTTGAGCGATGGATAGAAACCCTTGAAAGGGCCATTTCCAACGTGGAGGCACTTCCGAATGTGGTTAACAAGGGAGACATCTTCCCCCTCAACCAGGAACAGCAACAGAGGGTACTGCTCAAGGCAACGTATTTACAACTTTCTTATAAGATAGCGTTGCTTGATATGCCACACGGTCGTACATGGCTGAACTGCATAAGCGAAGCCATTAGCAAAATGGAACAGATTTATGGTGAAAAAGTAAAAAAACATCCCAAGACCATTGCTCGTTTTCACAGGTACTTTCGGGAAAACGACAGTTTCCCTCATCCCAACTACCACGTTCATATTGGGAAAGAGCCATCGCCCGTCTTATTCGTTCACATACCTGAAGCAAAGGTAAAGTTTGAATGCTGGGCAAAGGAAAACCTGAGCACTCTTACAACAGAGTCTGCTCTAATGTACCTGAGGACAACATTGCTTCCGGATATGCATACCATGATCGTACAAGAGTGCATGGATACGAATGCAACGCCAGTATCGTACGAGGCCTTCTTGGCATCGATGAAGCTTTCCACCATTTTGCAAAGCACAGCGTGGCGATGTATTGCTGCTGCAGGGCTCGTGTTCAAGGAACACACGAAAACATACTTCACTGATCGACACGAAAATGCTGAGAATGTTGCCCACAGAGCTGCTTTTGTCAAGAAGTACTTTAAGTGGGAAGAGCTGTCGTATCGGTGGGTGCAGCTCCCTACCGAGGATGCAATCAAACTTGAAAACGAAGGGAATGCGGGCAAGGAGAAGCTCTTGCCAAACAGCTTTGTATTTGAGTACACTGATGTAACAACAGGCAAGCAGATGCGGGAGTACCATGTTGATGCCTTCCCAAGCGAATTTGAACGGTACATCAAACCAGAAAACACAATTCACAATGGAAACTTGTCACACAGGTTTCCCTCCGACCGCAAACCTGTCATCCTCATCGGCCAGGACGAACCGATCTACAAGCAGTTTTCCTTCTCGTCTAAGGCATGGTACACTAAAGATGGCGCAACTAAAATGCTGCCAAAGGATGATGGACATGGGATGATGATCAGCGCTTTTGTAAGCCGATCATGGGGCTTCCTTATGAACGGAAACCCGTTGCTTGCTGCGAGTCTATTTTGGATTAATGAACTCCGTCTACATGCGACACACAACAAATACGTCTCTACCGAGGCTGCAGTGAACCTCAATGGTCACACTGCCAAGACTCCAATTACCAATGCCCAACCGTTCACTCGCTTTTTTGAATACGGAGCAGATAAAGAGGGATATTGGAATTATGAATACATGGCCTTGCAGTTGGAGGATATTGTCGATTGCCTCGTGGTCATGTTCCCCGCCCATGACTTTGTCTTTTTGTTCGACCAAAGCAGTGGTCATGGAAAACAACAATCCGATGGGTTAAATGCTCTGAACATGAATAACGACTGGGGAGGAGCTGTTCCCAGCATGCGGGACACACAAATTATTGATCAAGCTTGCCTTGGCCCGTACAACCATGACGACAAACTACGAGTTGGTGACGTACAACACCTCGTCTATCAGGAGAACGATCGTGGTCCAGTTGCTAAAAAAGGCCATCGTCTCAATGACGCGCAGCGTGTCGCATCGAAGAATACACACCGAACTGGTAGAAAGAAAAAGCGCAACCTCACAAAGAAGGAGCTCATGGCAAAACTTGTCCGGGTCATGGGACCTGGAATGCAACGTTCATTTCAATCGAAAAATGCTGGTGAACTACAGGACCTTTGTAAACGCTCCAACATTGCAACGGTGATTGAAGATGACGTGATCGAGGAAGGCTGGATGAATGCTGCAAAAGGGCTCTTTCAAGTGTTATGGGAGCGGGGGTGGATAGACCCTAACAACATGATCAAGTACGTCAAGACAACCAGAGATGCATGGTTGGAAGCGGATAAGAAGACTGTGAAAGAAGCCTATCAGGCGGACTACAAAAAGTACTCTATGGTTCATCTGATGAGCGAATGCTCCGATTTCAAGAACGAAAAATCTGCAATGGAGAAGCTGGCGGAAGACTTGTCTGAACGACATCGTTGCAGGATCGAGATTCTCGTATCGACCAAGTATCACTGTGAAATGGCCGGTGAGGGGATCGAGTATGGCTGGGGTTACTCAAAAAAAGTCTTTCGTGCTTTCTCACTGAATGAGAAGAAAGACAAAGCTGCCTTTTTACGATGTTTGACAGCGAGCCTGAAGAAAACAACACCCGAAATCATGCGGAAAATGTCAGCAAAGGCACGTCGCTATATGCTCGCGTACTTGTTATACGATCAAAATTCCAACAACAGAGACTATGCAGCTGCGGGCCTCTCGTATGCCGAAATTGAAAAGATGTCAAAAGCAATCAAGTGTCACCGATCCGCCTTCGACCAAGATCATGGCTTCATCTCACGTCTCTGGAGAGAAACGCAAGGATCTGGCGCAGTAGAAACCTGATCTAATCTCCATTTATCATCAAAATGCATGTAACTTAACTATTTATAAGAGCAATCCATTTTATTGAATGTATTTCTTGTCAGTTATTGGTATCAATGATCACTTCCGTGTTGCGTGCTCGTGTTGCGTGTTGGATTATCAGTTTGTAAGTACCTCGAAAATGTGAGAGAGCGAGAAAATGGACGATTTTCGGAGCAGACCTCGCGCGAAACACGCCTCCCTCTCCGAAAACGCGCACGCATCGCAAAACTGGCACGCAAATCCTTAAGTAACTCAGCCCACATACCAAAACTTCACCGTTTTTTAGTATGTGAGCTCAAGATTTTTTTTTTGGAATGTGAGCTGAGGGCTGAGGAGAATGCTGCGTTTCGTGTTTCTTGTGTTTCGTGTTTCGAGTTTTTGCGTTTCGACCATGGGGAAACCAAGCCCTAAGAAACAGTATTCAAAAGCAGGCGCTCAAAAACGAGACAGCATGAGTGACAAAGGAAATCTTGACGCTCTTATACTTGCAATAGATGCAGCGGAAGAGCAGTCAGCCAAAGCAGCAGCGGCGCCCGAAGCAGCAGCAGCCGCAGCACCCGAAGCAGCAGCAACAGACGAAGCGACAACAACAAAGCACCATCGGTTTCTTTCGGATCAAGACTTTGCCGAAGTGAAGGATAAAAAGCTTGCAGATGTTCGGCGTGGCCATCCAGAGAAGGACCACAGCAAACAGTATTCGGAAACTCAAATGCGGCAGCTCCTCATCGATACGCGCACAGAGGACTACAAGAAAGGCATCGAGGAAGTGGAGAAACTCCCTTCTCGTTCTGGACGGGATCCAATCAGGAAATTCACCGAAGGCCTCAAGACGCTCTCCAAGATCAAAGACAGTGCTGTACTTGCCTGTGCTATGGGAGAGTATGTCTCACGGAAGATTTCGGCCACTTTTTCGGTCCAAGAAGCTCCAATTCGGAAGCCCGGTTCTGGCATGCAAAAGGGGAAGATTGTGCCACTTTCGAGTGGAATGGGTCTCTCTGTCAAGAAGAACAGAAAACATACCTTCCCGATCGGCAAGCATGTCGGTTACACATTTGCGAACAATCCGGTAGTCAAGATCTACCTTGGAAAAGTGCTTCTGTTTGAGGTGAAGGAGTCAAAACTCCCAGGCGCCGGGTTTGGCGTTTTTGCAGCTCGGACAATCAAAGATGGTGAAGTGATTGGTGCGTACACGGGAAACGACGTCACGTCTCGGACAGTTGTACCCAACGAGTACGCGATTCAGTTCGGTGTACCCAACGAGTACGCGATTCAGTTCGGACGTGACAATCGAAGGCTTCAAGCAGACAACGACGATCACTTCGGCATGGGGCTGCACTTAATCAACGACCACCTACACCATCGGTACGGTACAGACAATCCACCGGATGAATCGGATGATCATTACAACGTGAGAATCATGCCGAATCTTCTAGTCAAGGCAATCAAGCGGATCGAAAAGGGCGACGAGCTGTCTTTGTTTTATAACCTTTCGGACGAATCGCCGACGTCCTCCGAACAGGTTATCCGACCGTCGACGAAAGGTGACGACGACGAAGACGAGGGAAAGAAACGCGGTCGACCCAGTGATGAAAATGAAGACGACGGGAAAAAAACAAAGAAGGCTTTCGCTACCTCTTCTACTACTGTTTTCCGCCCAGTTGCTGCTGTTGCTCGTCCTCCTGCTCTTCCTTCTCCGCCTCCTCCGCAAGACGTTTCTGAGCACTACAATTCGCCCCCTCAGCTGCCGCCGCATTATCCTCCGCAATATTATCACCATCCTCCGCCGCAGTACAATTATCCTCCGCCGCAGTACAATTACCCTCCGCCGCAGTACAATCATCATCCTCCGCCGCATTATCCTTATCCTCCGCCGCATTATCCTCATCCTCCGACGAGTCATCCTCCGCCGCAGTACCATGGACATCCTCCGTCCTACAATCAACCCAACTATGGAGGTTACGGGGGGACTCTACCTTCATCGCTCCATCATCAGCAGCAACAACAACGCACGACCCAGCCGGTCGAAGGCTCACCCCACCTCCTTCCGAGCAATCCCATCCCACCTGCAGCACAAGCTCAACCCGTGCTCCTTCCCAGCAGTCCCGTCCTACCTGCAGCACAAGCTCAACCCGCCACTCAAGCCAATCCCAGCCCTAGTACTGGAATGTTCGTACCAGTGGTAATGGCAGAAGATGACACGGATAGTATTTTTGAGGAGATGGAAGCGATCGATGCGAAAGCGAAGGAGAATGAGCGTTTCGAGGAAATGAAGTTGTTACATAGAGAATTGCGCTCGAAGTATTTCAAATGGCTGTACGATATTGAAAACAAAATGTATCGAGGATATTTTTTGACAACTCCGCCAGATCTCCTCGAAATGTTGGAGAATGCGTGGCACAGCACAGGCTTGGACCAGAAAGGAAAGGGCAAATTTTTCAAATCTGTTCAAGACTACACACCAAATTTGTTGATGGCAATGATGGAACATGAGGGAATGGTGTCCAACATTCGGTATTTCGGCCACGTTAACCCCGAACATGCTGCAAAGGTCACGGCCAATTTCAAGCAGCTGCTTGCCTCAGCTCTCTATGGGATGAACTACGCAAAAGATGATTCATTTGCGGACCAAATCAACATTCACCTTTCGTTCATGAAGACCACAGAGGCAAAAGTTCAAGAACCTCACATCGACTTCTTGTTCCAGAGCGTAACAGGGAACATGTCCGAAGGTCCCAAAACGCCCTCCGGGAAGCAACCAATCAAAAAGACTCGGAGAGCGAATGCAGATCTGCCACTCCGGGAACGCATGCCTTTTATTGTTTTCATGCCCCTGGCGGAGGAGGGTATGTCCGTTGAATTGTGGAGTTTCCGCGGTGAGAAGCACAAGGATTATATGAACGAGCTGGGTAAAGTGGTACATATCCCATATGGCACGTTTCTCCTCGTTCGAGGAGATACTGTCCATGCTGGTGGCTTTAAGACTGGGGAGATGGGGAATCCACGTGCACATTTCTACGTGTACCAAGGAAAAGATGGGACCGTTCACGATCCCATGCCAAAGAACACCTACAACCTTCCTTCTGGAGAAAGCAGGCTTTCCGACTACTACTTCCATGACAAAGACATCCCTGGTGTTCGCCGAAGTGGGCTCGTTGGGGTTAAGCTTTGGGTCGGGGACAAGCGTGTTTGCGTCCTAAGTGACAATCCTCGTAAGGTGCTTGTGGCCGCGAATTATAAACCTGGTAAGAAGATCGCGAGCAAAGAAGCCGATCAAACTTAGATCTTTCCTCGTGGTGAAAGTGTGTTATTGTTGAAAAAGAATACCATGGTACGTTGAGTTGCAGTATGACATTAAGATTTATTGTTTATTCCTTCATATTATACTTTAGTACATTGTCGTGTTTGTTTCCATGAAGTGTCGAAAACGCAAAATATGAGATAAGAATCATAGCTCGTCTGGGACCAATCACGAACTCCCTCGTACATCCATACGAGACGCGCCCGCAAACCGGGACCCAACTACCGACACTGGGAAGCTGGATGACGACGACGACGATGATGATGACCATGACAATCACGACCATAACGATGATGAAGAGGACAAACGGGATGAGCGATGATAGCTACAACAAGGACGACTACAATACAACGACGACAATGATAGCCACGACAATGACGAGGACTTGGACGACGACAATAATGATAATCACAACAAGAACGACTGTAGAAGCACTACAAGTACCATGATGACAAATCGATTCATATTTAGTGATTAAGGATACCTAAAACGTCCATCAGTAGATATCTAGTACGCCTCGTCCTCATGATCCAAGTAATCGGGACCAAAAAGCCCGTTTTGCTGCGTACCGATGAAGTCTTCTTGGGTCTCGAGAAATCCATCATCGGCATACGAATCAATGGATGTCCGGTATGCACGGGAAGGATTGCTAAAGAACAAAGGAGGAGACGACGGGATGTTTTCTCCCAATGCCAGCGACTCATTCAAAGTCTGGCGAGGGTCTGTCGCTCCACTTTCCTTCACCTGTTCCTCAGCAATCCGACGCTGGAAAGCATGCTTCTGGGAGGGGGTCAGTGCGAAAGCTCGAGACGCCACCTTCGGGGAAGAAGTTACTTTCTTCGGGGTCACATAAGACTCTGGAGTCTTGTTCTCGACGTCGTCCTCCTTCTTGATCTCCTTCTCGGGCTTGCTGTCGGGCTTGTTGTCGGGCTTGCTGTTGGGTTTGGTGTCTGTGGCAGCAGAGGGCGCGTCGTGAGAAAGGGAGACTCAAAACCAACAATGAACAATCAAACTTACCTTCTTTGCCGACAGCCTCGATCGCAAGGAGCTCTGCCGCGATATCCGACAGGTTAGCGCATTCGACGTCCTTGTTGCTGACGAAGAACACTGGGATACCATCTTCATCCCCAATGGTGAGTTGCCACTGTTTTGCGCGCTCGTGCCACGACGAAGGACCCTCAAGGTTGAAGGTCACATGCTTCTTTGTCGAAGCGGGAGACTTCGTCGTCGTCGTCTTCTTCTTCTTCGACGTTTTGTTGTCCACGGCCGTCTTTGTCTTCATTTTCTTGTTTGCCTTGTTTCCCTTGTCGGAGGGAAATGCGGTTGTGGAGGGAGCTGCGGCGGAGTCCTCCTGCTCCTTCTTCGCAGACTCAGCTCGTTTGGTAGCACTACGCGTCTGGCGCATCGTTGGAAAGTGAGAACACAATAGGGATTCGTTCGTTTGATTGTTGTGTTTGTTTGTTTGATTGTTGCCCGCTCTCCGTTCTTGTGTCATCTAGGGAATCCCCCCGCGCTCATTCGTGAACAATATCGGCGCGCGCCACAAAATCAACTTGCAGCATGAAGCAACTTCCGAATGACCCGCCGTGCAATGGAACAATCAAACAGAGACGACAGGAAGAGGCAAGGAAGAAGAAACAAGATGACCAACATGAGGACGAAGTTCGAGTTCAACGAAGAGGATGGCCGTGAGGGTGGTGCTGGTCTCCCGTTCAAGTCGTGCTTTTATGCCAGCGATGTTTGCGCGCTCATCGGGCCCATGTCGAGAAACAAGGACACTGGCCACAACATCGTCGACCGTGGCCATCTGCTTGTGCAGCGGGAGCTTGCGACCGACTACCTACGGATTGCAGTCTTTGACCGGGATGCAACAAGCGAGCATGAGGAACCAGCGTTGGTTGTTCCAGTTGGGTTCATTGCTCTGTCGCACCTGGACCAGGTCTCTGGAAAGACGAGCAAGAACGGACCTCCCATGGGACGCATCCGCCTCTACACACGCTGCTCCATCAACCCTAAAGCCTGCATGGAACCCCAGGTCGTTACAATCTACATGGGCAGCAAGGATATGGATCGCTTCAACATTTCGCTTGGTGCGATGATGCTCAAGCACCCGCTTCAAAATCTCTTCTTTAATCATCAACAAGCCTAGATAGTGAACAATGTAGCAGCGTTTTATGATTATCATTTGAGTAGGATCTTCATTCTCTATGAATACGATCTAATTCTACAGTTGTGTTACGTTTACCGTACAATACATTGCGTTCAGGTACGGCTGTGTGAGTCACAACAAAGAAAAGAACATCAATCTTTGTTGTGAACGACGCAACTTCTAGTCTAAGTTCCATATATCTAACGAGAAGAATATCAATTTTTGACGTGAACAACGCTACAAGTGTTCATAGTCTTTGTTCTATCTTCTATCATTCGATTCTACAATAGAGGTGCATTGGTTGCACCAAGTTTTGCCGTGAGTCGCCGTAGTAAATCGCGCGGCGACCACCTTCAACTAGATAAAACGACACCTACAAAACGAATGCAGCGCCGACATCGTTCTCCATGCTCAACCCATGAATGGAGAAGAGGTTCAGAGCATGGGATCATGGAGCCGTCTCCTATTTGGCAAGAGATCGGTCAAAAGGACCGTTCACCATGGTCAATTTTTGGTAGAACGGTAGAGGCATAAATAAAAGGGCTATATTAAGGGGATGGCTCGCGCGGATTACGTAGATTTCCTACTGGAGCGCTACGTCAGGAACATTCTGTCTGAACTCAGCTTGTACTAGGAGTACTCCTAGCTAGAGGTATCACTAGGTTACAAGTAGAACGGGTAGCTTGGAAAGGGGGATGGACAGACGCTGGGAATGAAGGGCGAGACGTCTTTTAGTCGCGTTTATATGATTGGTCCCAGAGAATCCGACAGAGAATCTGTAATAGAGAAAAAAAAACGACAACTCATAATCATCATATCATCATCATCGTGCTCGTCCTATATATACATGGAATAAAAGACCCTTGTGGTGGATTGTCCCTTGGTTACAAACCAAGAAGAGGAAGACAACGAAGCAACGACCCGTCCAAGTGGTGGTCGTTTTGGGTTTGTGCCAACAAACAAAAATATCAAATTGTTCTTTCAGCCGCTTTGGTGTCGTCGGAACCATTCGAGAATTCTCTCAAGAAGAATCAGCAGAACCACAGGAAATGCATCCATCCTACCCAGAACCACCATCACCAAATGAATCCTCTCGACGAGAACGACGACGACGACAGGAGGTAGCACAACGACCATCCACTCTCCAGTATACTACGGCAGCTGCAACGACGACACGAATGCTTCGTGGCATGTTTCTCCTCCTCCTCCTCTTTTTCGTTGCACCAAATAGAATGACAATGATACTGGATGCCAATGACGACTCTTCGTTCCGGACCACCAGAAGAAGCACTCGTACAACAACAGTGGTTCATGCCACTCCAACAACAACAACAACAACAACAACAACAACAACCACGAGCCGCCATTGGACCGTTGCATTCAGTCCTCCAATCAGTGGTAGTCGTAGAATTCATCGTCGTCGGACGTGGTTCTCCAGGGGCGGTGTGCCGAGACGCGTATCATTCTCCTCCTCCTTCTTCTCCTCCTCCTTCTTTGGGGGTACCACCAAAACCACGGCCTTGGGGGCACAACCACCATCCTCTTCGGCTTCGCCCAATTCTCGAGATACCAATCGCAAAAAGGCTCCACCATCGTCCTCGACGGCCTCGTATTATTATCATCGCAATCAACGTCTCAAGAGAAAAAAAGAAAAGCAACAACAACAATTACAAACCAATGCGACTACTTTTGATTCTGTACAACAAGAACAACAAGACAAGAAAAAGGCGCAACTGGTCCAGGCCGTCGGTGCTTCCATGGCATCCTTGCAACAACAAGTGAAGGGTCGCAAACTCTCCAACAAAAACAACAACCACAAGAATAGCTATAACTCAAAGAAACGACCATGGAAAAGTACTACAAAATCCAATCAAACCCAGGCCACGACACCGTCTACAACGACGACACGAACGGTCCAACCATCTCCGTCCAATACGAATAACAACTTGTGGCTCAATCCCTTTGAAGCCGGTCAACAATTGCGACGGACCATGGATACGGCCTGGTCGACCTTTCCACCCACGACGCGAACTTCGCACACCCTGCGAGATTCCCTCTATTATTTGGAAGATCGCTTGTCGTCGTCGTCGTCCCGTTCCTCGTCCAAATCATCGTCGTCTTGGTGGGACGAAACGGACACGGACACTGATGAGGACGAAGAAGAAGAGGATGATGATTATGTCCCCGAAGTGCTGGTGGTTTGTGGCAATCTACACGACAACAACAACAACGATCACAACCAGAATGTCTTGGGTCCACTCCTCGTGCAACGCTTGTTGCGAGGATTGCAGGGCGAATTTTGTGTCCGCGTCTTGGTACCGGACTTGTACACTCGTACCTTGTCCCAATATGGGACGGGTGTCACGTACAGTCCGGCGGGACGGTTGCACAGTGACCTGGAAAGTTTGGAATTGGCCGTGACAGATGTGGACAAGATTGTCTATTATACCACCACAACCACAACTCAAAATGGGACGACAACGACAACAACGAGTCGTGCCAAGGATTCTTGGCAAGGTTTGCAAAATTTGATTCAAGCCTATCAAACGGTCCGACATGCCGATTATGGGACCAGTCAAGCGGCCAAACGAACCTTGTTCAAATTTGGACGACGACGACAACCACTACAAGGCAACCGCCGTGAACCAGATTCATCCCAATCACGACGAGGAGGACGAGGAGTCGATGATCATGCCTTGTTTTCGGTATGGACGGGTTCCGACGACGAGGACGACGATGACCCGAACATGGAGGATGGTACTACCAGAAAAGACGAGGATGACGAGACGGAGGAGGAGTTCATGTACAAAAAGAAGTACAAAGATGTGGAGGATTATGCAAACGATTCGTATAACGAAACGGACTCTTCCTGGTCCGAATTCAATGACACTGCTGTCTCTACATCAATCAACAAAGCATCAATCTCATCATCTTCGTCGTCGTCGCAATTGGGACAAGTACAGTGGATGCGCAACAAGTTTGATCATGGTGTCTTTGTCGGTCGGTTGCCCGTGCTTCTTCCGCCATCATCATCATCATCATCATCATCCAATCAGGCACGCTATTCCCAAGCAGCCATTTTCAGCAGTCGATTGCGGTCCCGCGATGCACCCGATCAAGGCATTGATTTGGCCAAGGCTCAATTTGGTGGCTTTATCTTGCGGGTCTGTTCCGATGGTGGCACCTACCAAGCCATATGCCGGACCGGTTTGTACGATACCAGAGGAATCGAATATGTCTGCAACTTTACCACCGTCACGAAACAAACAACAACAACCACAGGAAGCAATCAAACTGTCTCGTTTTCTCGAAATAAATTCATCACGGTCCGATTACCCTTTGAACGGTTCCAACCGGTCCATTGTCGGCGACCGACTCACACGGAGAATGACGAACCGGCGACAGAAGAGCCCATAACCCTGGACGATGTACCGGTCTTTGTGGGACAAGATGTTCGACATATTGGATTTCGGTTTCAGACAGCTAGCAATCTACCACTGGACCTTGTTCCACCAGCGAGCAGTAGCAACACTGATGGAGATACATCTGCGACCGACACATCACGATTGTTGCACCGATTGAGTTCCAATTCCTACTATGGGTACAGCAACTATGATTACAACAAAGTGTTTGGCAATGACCCACAAGTGCCGGAGAAATCCTTTTATTTGGCCTTTACCTATATTAAATTGTACCGATTGCAACCGGAACCGGAATTTGTACATGTCAGCGATGCGCGCATTCCACCCAAGGTGTCTCCTGACATGATTCGACATGAGGAAAAACGGCTTGTCGTGCCAACGAATCTTGATCGAAATGACCGTTCTAACTCACAGAAGGAGGGTAAGACAGAGCATATGTCCTCAAGTACAACCTCGCACCAAAGCCTCGACAGTGCATCAGGAAGATTGGGTGCTGAAACCAGAGCCATTGCACTGGAAGATAGCAAAGGGGAGTCTATCACTGAAGAGCAGCATGAGTACAACGACCAAGATCATGTCCCTTTGGCAAATGCTGATGGCACTGTGAATGGGGAAACAAGCTCGTCACAGGAACGTGGCTTGTATTACAAATATATGGAAGAAGACATTTTGAAAAAGAGTGGACTGGCCTATGCCGTGGTACGGATTCCTAGTTACTATGGAGAGGAGGATCAAGTCGAGGCTGCTCGTGCATCTCTGGAAGGAATTGAACTGTCAGCCAGTCCCTTGTTACCTCAAACGCCGCATGACAAGGTAGCTGTCACGCACGATCAAGTGGCACAAGTCTGTGTCAGTGCCCTATTGGATCCCAATGCCCTGAACAAGTCGTTTTATATTCGACCCAAACAACACACGACGGCGTCATCGGGCAGAGGACTAGGAGAATCCTTGTCAGTGGATACGGATCAGCAGTTGGCAGACCAATTCAAGTCTCTGCCACCCGATTCCGTCACTTCTTAGTTATGACTGTGTGATGGATGGAGTCGGGAGAGTGCCAAGCATGTATTGCCCGGGACGACCTTCGTGAGAGAGTGGCAATCACACGTACACCAACAAACGACCTTTTTGTTTCTCTGCAGGAACCATGCTGGTAATAGTAATAGAGATATTATGTGTGATTGGACGAGGAGTTAATCCAGTTCTTTTTACCAACAAATAAGGCGTTTTCAACCACGAAACAAACACGCTAAACGGCGTCTTCTGTTGTATCGCAACGATTTTCGAATACACAAGCCACAATGACCGTTAAGCTCCTCACACTCATGAGTCGCTTGTTTCCAATGAAACCCGAGCACGCTTTGACGATCTCGCCTCAGTTGTTTCATCTGATACATCGGTGCTCATCAAATCATCGTCGTTGTTGGCGGTGGAAGTTGACAAAGTCCTGCCATTCTTTTCCAAGGTTTCTTCCAGTACCTGGTGCGAACAATGGATGAATTCGGCGAGAGACGACCGGCTCAGATTGGGACTGGCCATGAACATGTCAAACATAATCTCAGTCTTGGATCGTTGCTTCGGCTTTTGCGAGTCACTCTGTGCTTCCAAAAGTTCTGTCCGTTTGTGCAAGGACTCTGCAAATGCTTTCATCGCCTTGATAGGGAGTAGTGGAGGATTGTCGTCGGCAGAGTGGCCGTCAAGCATGCCGATCAACACTTTATCTAATTTGCGCCCTGCTTCAATCACTTCTCGTTGTGCTTTTTGCACAACTTGGAACGTCTCTGCCCTGTGCGCAAATTCGTCGCGACTTTTCTTTCGGTTAGCATCATACTCACACCGAACTCGTTTGTTTTCGTCAGGAGCGCCTTGCAAAGTCTTTTGGTCTCTTTCTTTTTCTCGTTGACTCGCCTCTATCACAACCTCCAACTCCTTGTTCTTCTTGCGGAGAACATCCAACTCACTGGTGTTCTTCTTGTCAGACATTTGTTTTAGCTGCATTTCTTTCTCTTTAACATCCCTTTCAAATAGCTTGACCTTTCGCTGCAACTCTGTATTTTGTTTTCGCAGGAATCCTAACTGACTCTCCAATTTCTTATTCTTGTCTTTTTCCGTACTAGCCTTTTTTCGTCGGTCCATCGTTGCATTACGACGAGAGGACTCATCAGTCAGCTGGTGAGCTCCCTGCGGATACGCGCTTAAAATCAGTTGAGCACATTCTCGTTCACGCGGGGACGAGGAACAAATTAGGTGAATAGGTAGTTGCGACTGTTTGTTTTTGATCGAAAAACAGGTCGAGTTCACGTCATGAAAAAGCTGAAACGCTCGTTTATCTGTGCAACGACAGCAAAGGTAATGAATGGGCAAATTTCCATGGCGATCCTGCCGCATCAGTACTGCTGGGTCAGACTTGACCAACTTGGAAATTTCCCGGAAACCCGCATCTGAGGACAAGTACTCGCTTGAATGATTCACGAGTGTTTGATGAAGAACAAAGTGCTTCAGCTCTGGATTGACAGTACCAGATGCCCCCTCGTTGACCGGCAGGAAATCATTAATGCCAATGTTCGGCATGACTGCTGTAATAGTTTTGTCAGGAGAAGAGTAGGAGAAGATGGATCACCACCGTGGGCTATGGCAATGCCCGCCTTGAGTTGTCGTTGCAGGGATTCTCGGCCTGAGAAGAGTGAGCTCTTGTTCTCACCTCGCTTTTCATCCACTCTGCGTTCCCCGTTATCCAATTACCTAGCGAAGCTTTTGATTCGTTAAAAGCCGCGGGACCACAATCGATGCTCGCAACTGCTCGCACTATGTGTTCCACGCAGGTGTCGGTCGCACCTCGACTGTCGCTGAAGTCGGCCACGTCACAGACACGTGCGCGTTACTATGACGATGTATGCTCGCTGTACGGCGCCGCGGTGGGCGACTGTGTCTGTCAAGAATAATAGGGACTTCCCACAAATCTCGAACTGACAGCAAATCGCACTGCACAAGCAACGCCCGTGTTTCGTCGTGTCAGCTCCCTCGGAGTTGAAACAAATGCAACGTCTCTGCCTTGGCTTGATAGAATGGATCATTTCCAGAGCTCTCCGTTCCATGAAACGTTTCTTGTTCAAATTTGGACGGCGACGACGACGACGACGACCAAGACAAGGCAACCGTCGTAAACCGGATTCGTCCCAATCACGACGAGAAGGAGTCGATGAGCATGCCTTGTTTTCGGTATGGAAGGGTTCCAACGAGGAGGACGACGACGATGACCCGAAAATGGAGGATGGGACGATCTTTGTGATCGATAGAGTGGCAATCACACGTACTCCAACAAACAACCTTTTTGTTTCTTGAAATGTTTTCATAGATGCTGCACATCTCTGCAGCAACCATGCTGGTAATAGTAATAGTAATATAGCAATGATGTATGATTGGACGAGGAGTTAATCCAGTTCTTTTTACTAACTAATAAGGCGCTTTTCAACCACGAAACAACCACACTAAACGGCGTCTTCTTCTGTTGCATCGCAACGATTTTGAAATACACAAGCCATGATGACCGTAAAGCTCCTCACACTCATGAGTCGCTTGTTTCCAATGAAATCCGATGGCGCTTTGCCGGTCTCGTCTCAGTTGTATCATCTGATACCTCACAAGGTTGCGGAGTCCTGGCAGATAGCTGCATATAATTTTCCAAGGTTTCTTCCAGTTCCTGGTGCGAACAGTGGATAAATTCGGTGAGAGACGACCGGCTCAAATTGGGACTGGCCATGAACGTGTCAAACATGATCGCGACCTTGCATCGTGCCTTCCCGTTGTGTGAGCCTCTTTGTGCTTCCAAAAGATCTGTCCGCTTGTGCAAGGACTCTGCAAATGCTTTCATCGCCTTCATAGGCAATAGAGGTGTTTTCTCGTTGGACGAATGGTCGAGCATGCCAATCAACACCCCATCTAATTTGCGTCCCTCTTCAATCACTTGTCGCTGTGCATGTTGATGATCCTGAAATCTACGTGCAAACTCTTCACGAGTTTTCTTTCGGTAAGCTTCATACTCATCCCGAACTCGTTTGTTTTCATCACGGGCGCTCTGTAAAGTCCTTTTTTCGTTTTCTCTTCGTAGTTCATTCTCCCTTTCCATCTCCTCGAGCACCTTATTCTTCTTCAACATAGCGTCTAGCTCGCTTTCCAACACCTTGGTCTTGCCCATTATCTGTTTTATCTGTGCTTCAAATTTCGTTTTCATGTTGGCAAATTCGTCTCGACTTTTCTTTCGGTAAGCTTCATATTCATCCTGAACTCGTTTGTTTTCATCACGAGCGCTCTGCAAAGTTCGTTTTTCGTTTTCTCTTCGTATTAGTTCATTCTCTTTTCCCTCCTCGAGCTCCTTATTCTTCTTCCTCAAAACATCTAGCTCACTTTCCAACACCTTGGTATTGCCCGTAATCTGTTTTACCTGCGCTTCAAATTTTGCTTTAATGTTGGCAAAATCGTCGCGACTTTTCTGTCGGTAAACTTCATACTCATCCCGAATTCGTTTGTTTTCATTACGAACGCTTTGCAACGTCTTTTGGTCTTCTTGTTGACTCGCCTCTATCACATTCTCCAACTCTTTGTTCTTCTTGCGGAGAACATCCACCTCACTGGCGTTCTTGTGAGAAATCTGTTTTAGCTGTGCTTCTTTCTCTTTAACATCCCTTTCGCATGACTTGGCCCGTTCATCCAATTTAAGATTTTGTTCCTGTAGAACTTCTAATGACTTTTTCAATTGCATGTTTTGACCCAAAGTTTGTTGGGCCTGCTTTTCCTTGTTCACAAGAGCCGCTTTTTGAACTTCTAGCATCTTTCGCAACTGCTTGGTTTGATCCAGAGCTTGTTGGACCTCCTTTTCCTTGTTCTCAAGAGCCCTTGCACGTTGATCCTGCTGGTCCTTGAGTTCCTTTATTTCTTTCTGACAAACTTCCAGCTCACTCTTCAACTTCTTGTTTTCGGCCCTCAATGTTTTTGCTTGTGCTTTATCCTTCGTCTGAGCCTTTTTCAGCTGATCCAGTAGGGCTTTGTGTTCTTGAAAAGCTATCTTACACGAGACGAACGGCTGGATGGCATGACAAAAGACATTTCGAAGAAAGTAAGTTTGGGGGCGCGGTACTTTCATTCGACCCATAACAGAATCGAGAAAGGGCCCAAATGGTGCACTGGATTGGTCGCAAGGGCCCAAAAGACTTGCCGGACACAGTTCCACCATTCTGCAAAACATTTCATCGCTTCCGCAACACAGAGAAAGCGGTATCTTTCCCTGCTTGTTCTTTTGCAAAAAGCCCTCTGGATAGAGGGCGTGAAGCTTTGTCAAGAGTTGTTCGTTCCCTGTCGTACAGGCCACGAGATGCACCGGTAAATTACCACAAGCATCCGTCGTTTTGGCACCCTGATGATACAAGTCCAAAATCAGTTGGGCACCTTCTCGTTCTGGATCCGACTTGAGCCCCGAGGAACAAATTCGGTGAATGGGTAGTTGCCCTTGGTGGTTGGATTTTGATAGACAAGCAGGCCGAACAAGAGAAAAACACTCAATGGCGCGTTTATCTTTGTAGCTATCACAAAGGTAATGAATGGGCAGATTTCCTGATCGATCGTGTAGCATTAAAACGTCCGGATACAGATCGACCAATTTCACAATGACTTTCAACCCATCTTCCGGAGACAGCACCTCTTTTGGTTGGACATCGAGAAATGAGTGAAGGGTATACTTCAGTGTCTCTCTATCTGAGAGTTTTGCAAAGCCAGGGCCAGACTCCCCATTGAGCATGGACAGAAATTGATCAAAGTTCGACATGACAGTCCGAGGAACTTGTGTAGGAGAAGCTGTGACAATCCATACGGAGAGATTTTTCGAGTTTTCAGGATAAATACAGCGTTGTCGGCCCGGCGTGTGTGCATCGCCACTCAGCGAACTCTCGTTGAGCTCTCAATCCGGAAAACAGTAGTCGACAGGTACCCACACACACCCTTTTTGAACAGTCCAGTTGGAACATTCGAACAAGAACTGGATGGCTCTCTCGGTTATTCAAAGGACTTTGCAGGAGAGTACGTACAGTGATCCGTCCCATGGACGAATGGTTCGTGGCACTCCCCGTTGAAGACTCGCTGGTACATGGACTTCGAAGAGACTAGACACTTTTTCTCAAGAATTGTCGGACTCACTGCCAATGTTTCCTCTGTATTCACAGAGTTCAGTGTAGCTGGAGAGACCAGGGAACGTACACCAATGGTGGTGCAGAAAGGTCCCACCACCAACGGATCGTAGTGCTCGTCCCATACAGCGATCTACTTGATCCTTTTTCACACACAGGGAGAGAGAGAGAGAGAGAGAGAGAGAGAGAGAGAGAGAGAGAGAGAGAGAGAGAGAGAGAGAGAGAGAGAGAGAGAGAGAGAGAAAGAGACAGATTCACGCGGCATCAAAAGACGATAGCTGCGACAAGTGGCCAGCGTCCGGTAAATTTCAATGAATCCAGTCCAAGCTCCACTGACTGACTCTGCCTCGCGGTCCATCGATGGATTCCACTTTGGTTCCTTCCGTCCCTAAATATCGTATCAACAGGCTTGTCGAAACCATCGTCTTATAAGATTCCTGACGTCGCAATTTGCAAAGCATCATTCGCGCATACACAATCCAACTCTAACAACCACTTGCAGCGAGATATATTTGGTGGTGCAACTCGATTCTGAGAGTCCCTTGCGTCTGATTAGCAACGTTGGAACTTGATTTCAGTTCGGGTCCATTTCAAAGTTCCTGAACAGTCCTCAATTCTACCCAAGGGTTTTGTCAATAAAGTGGGTTCCATGGTCTATTTCGAAATGGTATCGTAGCTTATTTTTGGAACCGAAAGAGGAGTGTTTTGGTTCCAGCAACACCAGAAAATAACGATACGTCGGCGTGACACGAACGTTGGTGCTTCCGCTGAGCTGCACCCAGGTATGATCAATCAAAAGCATGGTACAAACAACTCATATAATTTGCATCTCACACCTTTGATTTCTCGATCATTGCAATGGAAACAGAGCTAACAGGCGCAGCACTTGGGTTGATTGTTAAAGGAGCGCCTATCCCTTCTTCTCTGAGTCATTTAGGATATCACAATGTGGTTGTGTCCAAAAGGTCTTGCGTCCAATGCGGCCTCCTCGTCCTGTTCCATCATGGTCGATTGATGGTTGTTGGTCCAAGAGAAGGAAAGAGCGAGTGGAATGGACCGAAGAGCACCATCTCTTCTTCTCTTGGCCATTCAGGATATCATAGTGTCGCTTTGTCCCCAAGGTATTGCTTCCAGTGCGGCCTTTTTCGTCATGGTCGATCGAGATGTGGTCCACACGAAAAAGAGCGAGTGGATTGGACCGCGCTCTGTCTTCGCATGGCACGCGCGGTCATACACAACGCGCACGCCGATGGACCCTCGGTGTGGAATCGATCTCACAAATCTGGAACTGCAAACCATTGACACACGCAGCGACTCTCGATCCCTGGTTTGTTTCCTGCCGGCGGCACACAACAAGTGGAAACAAATGAGATTCCTGCCGACTCGTCTAAATCTAATGGAACCCTCGTTCCAAACCCCTCTTTACTTTGGATCCGGGTGCCTGGAACAGGCCATTTTATTTTATATTCGACCCAGACAGCACACAGCGGCGTCATCGGGAAGAACGCTAGGAGAATCCACCACACATCTAGATTGAAAAAATTGGGTTTGTCGTAGAGTGAAAGAGTGGCAGAAGAGTCGCGGGGTATCTACTCTGGACCAAGTCGGTACGCGAGGATCAGCTTTCGCCAGATCCGTAGTATGTAGAATTGAATCGTTCTCTTTCGATTCTGTCTCTGGATAATATCATCATGATAATGATACTGAAATTCACTGTTTGGACAGGCTTGTTTGCAATGAGTCCGATCCCCCGTTGGCTAACTTGTTTCCGATGAATCATCTAGCGTTTCGATGGTCATTGAATCATCGCTGCACGTGTCGTGGCAGGTGGTAGGATGAGGTGAGCATCTCATGTCCCAACACGACACGGCTTGTTCCAGTTCCGTATACGAACAACGAATAAACGCCTCCAACGACGACCGGCTTAGTTGGGGGCTTGACAGGAACGTGTCAAACATGATGTTGACCTTGGACTGTTTCTTCTTCAAGTCGTCAGAGTCTTCCTGCCCTTCCAAGAGGTATTTTCGGTTCTGCAGCGATATGGCAAAGGTCTTTAGTACCCCCATAGGCAACAGGGGTGCTGTAGAATGATCGTCGGCGGAAGGATCCATCGCGTCCATCAATGCCGTGTCCAATTGGACAACTTCCCGCACCATTTTCCCATGAGTGCTTTGTAGGAGTTCCAGCTCATCGGTCAATCCCGCGTAGTCGTTTCGGATGTCCCGCTGGAAGGTCAAATAGTTTGCGCCAAGTTTCTCAATGTGATCCTTCAACTTTCGGTTGGTATCCTGAACCATTTGCAAGGCTGTCTCGTCACGTTCTCGTTGTCGCTGACTCTCCGCGCCGGAATCCTCCAATTCCTTTGTCTTGTTCCGAAGAACATCCAACTCCGTTTCCAACTCGCTTCGTTTAGCAGTGAGTTGTTTCATTTGCTCCTTTTGTTCGTCCAAAACCTTTTCACGTACACTTGCTTGAGCCTCCAATTCCGTCCTGGTTCGGCGAAGGACTTGCAACTCGTTCAACGCATTGTCTTTCTGCGCATTTGCGTCCTCCGCCGACGTTGCACAGAGATTGGCATGAACCTTCATTTTCTCCATTTCTTTTTGGAGAGCATCCAATTGACAAAGCAACTCGTTGTTCGTTTCTTCCACCAATGTCACTTTTGCCTTTTCCAAAGCCAGGGCCTGTTCCAGTTGGTTCACTTGCACCTTTTGAAAGTGCACAGGAGGAAGTTTTGCATGACAATTCCGGTGGGTAAACCCCAGTGGGTGTAGTTCATAAAGTTGGGCCAACAATTTCTCATTCTCGGGTATACACGCCACAAAATGCACTGGTAAATTTCCATTGCCATCCGTCGTTTTGGCTCCCAGAGGATACATGTTCAAAATCCATTGGGCACAGTCTGGAGAAGAATTTAGCCCCGAAGCACAAATAATGTGAATCGGCAATTGTCCCATGCCATTTGCTGTCGATAAACCTAGCATGGATAACGGGCTGCCGCAAAACAGCTCCAGGGTTCGTGTGTCCTTGCATCCTCGACGACAAAGGTAATGAATTGGGAGATTTCCATAGTGATCTTGCCACACAAGTGCTGCCGGGTTCAATTCGATCAACTTGGAAATGAACTCGAAGGCAATTTCCGATGACAGGTCCTGACTTGGTGGTTGAAGGAGTACGATATGAAGATTCGATTGCAATGTCTGGGGGTTGATCGACTGTGCATACGCAATACCGGACGGCCCATTGAGCGCCATCAGAGAGCTGTGAAGGTCCCATATATTATTAGTGGATCCATTGGTAGAGGATGTTACAGTTACACCGGGCTGAATCATGCTGAGAGCAATGGTTTCAAGCAGCAAGCGATGAGGTTCGTAGTTGTGAGAACATCATCATTGGAGTGTCAGGATGAAAACCGCGCTCTGTCGATCCGGCGTGCGTCGAGTTTTCCTCAGTCCATTTCAATCGATTTCGGGTTTTTGTGCAAAACCTCGATCCTTTCGATTTTGAACATTCAAACCATGTTGCGAGACGTTCAATCCGAACAAACTAGGCGACCAATGTGCTAGCAGAGGAGGAGCTTCTACCTAGTTTCGTGGAGAAGATTCTCCAAGTCCATGAGCAAGTCCAAAGGCTCCAAAAGTCACTGAAGGATACTAGCGCTTCCTTTCTTGGCTATTTGGGGGGGGGGGGGGGGGGTCTGGATCAAGGAATGGATGCCAGTGAGAGCTGTACACCAGCAAATGGTACGCCAAAGATGCTCAGAGGCAAAGTCCCACTGCGGACGGGACTGTCCCCGCACAACTTTGGATTCTTGTCGAGAGCCTGCAATTTCCCAAGAACGGACAACTGTGTAACATAGACCAAAAAATCCAATCCAGTAAGTTACTTGCCGATAGTTCCTCGTAATAGGCGATCACACACTCTAGTCGCTGCCCGGAAACCAGAGAGCATTCATACATCAAACTCGAATCTTCCGGAATCAAGCATGCAAAGGAAGTGATTCGCCAACTTCTTCATGACATGCCGAACAATACAATACGTCCGAGACGTTTGGTATCCGGCACGGTGACAAAACCGTGTAGAATCCAACAATCCCTCTCTCTCTCTCTCTTGTTCCGTTTTGTCCGTCCTCAAACGTTGGTACCACTCAAAATCATTCGGCTTGTGATTGGTCGACACCATGTCGCGCAAGGTTATTCCTGGCGTTGAAACACACCGAATGCATCTTTCATGAGATGTCGTGTGGTGAATACAGCGTGTGATGGTATCTGAATGGCGCAACACTCACTCATCTTGATTTGCGACCATGGTTGTGCGAGACCTTGCGTTCACCAATGGCCAGTGTCCTCCGATTGTTGTTTTCCCAAGAAAGGACAAGTGCGCATAGACCAAGAACTCCAATCCAGACTGTTGGAATTCGTAAAGGTGACGAAAAGGTGTACCCAAGAAGCCACCGCTTGCTCTCTCTTTCTCTTTTAGTTTCGTCCATCCTCCATGTTGGTACCACCCGAATCATTCGGCTTTTGGTCAACACCATCATCATCTCACAAGCAGGTTGCTGGCGTTCGAAACTCTCGAACTAGAGCTGGCATGAGACGTGTCGTGTGGTGACTGTGGACAAGGAGTGCCATGGTAATGGCAGCACTCCATTCATTGTGTGATTGGAAAGCTTTTTCATGTCGTGTGGTACTCCTCCCCAAGTTTGGTATCTTATTATCGAGGTAACAGCAGGGAGTGGAGGAGGACTCCTCCTCCAGCACCATCCCCATTCTGTGCCAAGCAGTTACTAGGGTCCAAACCGAATCGCCATTCCCAAGCAATCGTGTACATTCGAAACGCAAACACACTAGTACGTTGGTTTGGTGGGTCGAGTTCCAGGCGAGAACCATCCAGTGCAGCACGACGTTGGTTGATCAACACAGTCAGTACAGTGACTCGTGCCTCTCTGGTCCTCTCTTCCGGATCAGACAGTACCCCCTTGGTTTGGTTGGTGTCGTCCCATTGATCCCTCCACTGCTTCCTCCGGTTTGGTCGTTCCCATGGTCGATCCCTCGAAAGCGCTCTTTTGAAAGAATGAGAGAGACGGCGGTTGGAAAGGAGAGGTGCGCTTCTGCACGCGAGCCACTCGGATTCGCATGGCTGGCGCGTCGAATCTTGAGTGGGGAGAATCGAATTGTGGTATAGCTACTCCTCTAAGTTGGGCATTTGAGGTGCATACACACATTGTTTTTCGTATGGGTTCCCTTTCAAACAACCCAGAGTTCGTTGTATATAAAGATTGAATGATTCGTTGAATATTTATGTTGCGTAATCGCTCAAGAGTGTCATTGTGAAACTTCACAAAAGACTCTTTTCCTTTTTTGGCCAAAGCGGCACACACCGCACACACACACGCTCATCCTCATCGTCGCCCGTGGCCTGTGCTGGATCCAATAACTCGTCTGTGGTCTTTTGGTGGATCGAGAGAAAGAGCCAAGGCCTTCTGTCGAGAGAGTGACACAACGCCACGAGTACTAAAAGCCCAAAGGCATCCGCAACAACATACAATATAGGCAAACCAACCACAACCCGCTCGAGTCATTCCGGAACGTACGGGCAACGATATCCAGAACCGCCAATCCGCACACACTCGACATTGACACGATCCAATACACACATAGTTGTTGGTTGGTGTGATTGGGAGAGTACACAAGATTTCACTGTTTGGTGGATACACAGTTGTTGTACCGTTGTTGTTTCTCAATCTACCAACGAGTATTGGTGGATTTTGTCTTGGGAGAGAACTTGTGTATCTTGTGGACGCATCGTTTGGGTGCCGCTGTGCCTCTCCGTAGTTCTTTTGTTTCGATTGAATCTACCACCGTCACGCCAAAATGTCTATGAAATTACGCGATTTGATTCGCAAGGTGCGACAATGCAAGACGGCGTCGGAAGAACGAGCTGTGATTGCCAAGGAATCGGCCATGATTCGAACGGCCATTCGAGAAGAACAAGTCCATTATCGGCATCGCAATGTCGCCAAATTATTGTTCATGCACATGTTGGGTACGTTTGGTCGAGAAGTGTCATGGAATTGTGCCTGTTTTGTGTAGAGAGAGCCTCTCATGGTTGTGTGGCGTGTCTTCCTTGCTTGCGTGTTGTACTCTTATGGTTTGATCCTTCTACTACGTACGATCCACAGGTTATCCGACTCATTTTGGTCAATTGGAATGTATGAAATTGACGGCCTCTCCTCACTTTCCCGAAAAGCGCATTGGCTATTTGGGCATGCTTCTCTTGTTGAGTGAAGAAGCCGAAGTGCTCATGTTGGCGACCAATGCCTTGAAATCCGATTTGGTGTCGGACAATAAGTTTGTCGCCGGGTTGGCTCTGTGTGCGATTGGCAATTTGGCCACGGCCGATATGAGTCGTGATTTGGCCCCCGAAGTCGACAAGCATTTGAAATCACCGCTCTCGTATTTGCGCAAAAAGGCTTGTTTGGCCATGGCCCGCTGTTTGACCAAATGTCCCGACATGGTCGAAGACTTTGTCGATCGCGTCACGAGTTTACTCCAAGACAAGAGTCATGGTGTCTTGGTCACGGTCGTGCAACTCATGACGCAAGTGTTGATGATTGATTATCAAACGGCCCGAGAAGAAGAAGCCGAGGGCGATGAGAATGTGGATCCGTGGGATACCGATTGTCGTCGGGCCTTTTTGAAACTCGTACCCACCTTGACCAAAATGCTCCGCAACTTGCTCGGTCATTCCAGTAACAGCAGTGGATATGCCATGGAAAATGAAGTGAGTGGCATTGCCGATCCCTTTTTGCAAGTCCAACTCTTGACCCTGTTGCGCTTGTTGGGGACCAACAATGTACAGGCCAGTGAAGAAATGAATGATGTCTTGGCGCAAGTGGCGACCAATACGGAATCGGCCAAGAATGCAGGCAATGCCATTTTGTACGAATGTGTCCTCACCATCATGGGCATTGAATCCGAAGATGGATTGCGCGTCTTGGCCATTAATATCTTGGGACGGTTCCTCTTGAATCGCGACAATAACATTCGATACGTGGCCTTGAATACGCTGGCCAAGTGTATCGTGGAACAGAAAAAGAGTGCCAGTACCGTCGATGTCTTTCCCGACACAACAACAGCCGCATCTGGTACATCCATCAACAATGCCATGTCCGCCTTGCAACGACATCGTACGACCGTGGTGGATTGTTTGAAAGATCCCGATGTCAGTATTCGACAACGGGCCTTGGAATTGATTTATCATTTGGTCAATGCCGACAATGTCCAACAATTGGTGGGAGAATTGCTCAATTATCTCGTCCTGTGTCCCCGCGAACATCGCGGCGATATTTGTTCCCGCATTCTCAAAGTCGTGGATCGGTATACCCCCAGCAGTGACGGCGGCGACGAATCCAGTAGTATGCTCTGGCGGATTGATACCCTCATTACCACCTTGACCATTGCCGGACGGGAAGCCAATCGATCTGTTCCATCCGCCACGGCCGTGTACATTTCGCGATCGTCACCCTCCCTCCATGCCTTTGCCACACACAAACTCGTCAAGGCCCTGCGGGATGACGATGGATCGCAACATGGATTACTCGCTGTAGGTATTTGGTGTATTGGAGAATATGGCGATTATCTCTTGCAACCCTATACCTATACACCTCTTGGTAATGGTTCTTCGGGTGGCGACTTGTCGTCGGCATCCGCGTCGTCGCAACCCATTTCCTTCCAACCCTTGGAACCACTCGCCATTGTCGATACCATTGCTCGGGTCACGAAACGAGCGTCGTGTCCGGAATACATTAAAGAACGAGCCTTGACCGCCTATGCCAAACTCAATCATCGCTTCTTGGATCAAGCCGACACCAATCCCAGCGTTCAAGATGCCCTGAAACGATTGCAAGGCTTGTTGAAAAAGGAGGGGACCAATCGGTCGTTGGAATTGCAATTGCGAGCCTGTGAATATCAAGCCTTGGTTCATGCCAGTCAAGGCTTGCCCCTCCCCAAGGTGGTCAAACCCGTACCACTGCAGGACGATGAGAACAACAACAAGACGTCCGAACCAGACTTGTTTGGTGTCATGACCAATGGCGGTACCGACAACAGCAATACCAATAGCAATGGATCGTCCC
The DNA here is from genome assembly GCA_946965045.2 of Epithemia pelagica. NCBI lineage: Eukaryota > Bacillariophyta > Bacillariophyceae > Surirellales > Surirellaceae > Epithemia > Epithemia pelagica. The sequence goes on along the minus strand of OX337232.1, from coordinate 3,661,348 downwards.
TCCCTCCTTCCAGTGCCGTCATTGCGGCGGCCAAGGAAGCCTTGGCGCGAATGCCCATTGTCGATGTCAAACTCTTGCAAAAACGACTCATGTCGAACGATGAATTTTCCTACGCCAGTAGCAGTGCTGATGGCAATAGTGTCGGACCGGCTCCATCGTCGGGGTTGATGAAACCTGCGGCGGCACCTGCCGCTGGTGGTGGCGATTTGTTGGACTTTGGGGATACGGCAGTCACCAGTGCTTCCACCAGCACCAACAATCCCACGTCGACAACGACCACCACGGCCAGCAGCGATTTGGAATTGTTGGCGGATATTTTTTCGGCCCAACCAGCAGCCACACCAGCTGCAGCTCCAGCGGCCGCGGCTACTGGAATGGACCTCTTTGGCCCTGCGCCTACTACTGCAGCCACAACAACAACGACGACGACCGATTTGTTTGGAGCTACCCCTACCACAGCGGCAGCAGCACCGTCCACAATGGATATTTTTGGTGGAGGAGGACCTACGGCTCCTCCCGCAGCCTCGGCAACCACGGATCTCTTTGGTGCGGCGCCGACGACGACAGCACCGGCACCAACCAGTGTGAATCCACTCGACTTGTATGGTCCTTCGACGACGACGGCCACGACGACCAGTACCATGAACTCAACCACTGACATGTTTGGAGCGGCTCCTGCCATGAATAGCGCTCCACCAGCACCCGCGGCACCACAAGCGGCAACGCCCGCGACGGTACGAGTAGCTGCCATTGAACATCAAGGGTTGACTGTGGAATTTGAATGCAGCAAACCGGATACCTGGAACAAACAAAAATCACGACTGGTGGCCCACTTTCGAAATTCCAACCCCGAACCCTTGTATGGCATGAATTTACAAGTGGCCGTCCCCAAGTTTGTCACCATGGAAATGGAACCCGCTTCCTCTACGACGATACCACCCGCGTCCTCATCGACGACCGTGACACAAACCGTAAATGTGACCAACACGCAATTGGGAACCAAGAATTTGGTGCTCAAACTCAAATTGGGATTTTCGTATCAAGGACAAAAACAAGAGAAAATGGCCACGTGTTCAGGGTTCCCGGCTGGTGAATACTAATCACAAACCAACCGTGCCGGTAACCTTCATGTCTCCTTGTCCATACGCTCCTTTGTTCACACACAAAACACACACACATACATCAATCACCACCACACTAGTCGCATCCCTAAAACAATCATCGTAGAAGTTGGTTTCCCCCCTTGAATACACTGTTCAAACAAAATTAGTATTCGATTATTTCGCCATTCTAGGACATCATGCACAATGTTGCAAATTTCAAGATTCATCCTTTCCTTCATCACCAAGGCGCGTCTCGGGTATTGCTCGCTTACGAGCTGATGTCGAGGTGGAGAAGCGCGAAATATCAGCATTTCGGATCCACATTCCTTCCAGAGAATGATACCATCCGTTGGGCTGCTGTTCACATAGTCGACGAAAACACCACGAATTCCGATCCATGAGTGGTAATGTCGCACAGGCAGGATTCTGACGTCCACCAACCAGTGCAATTTGATTCGCAAGAGTCAACATACTGCAGCCTCCAAGGAGATTTCCAAATGGTGGGATATTCCACACACGCTTGCTGTGCGTATCCAATACTTCCACGGTTGGACTGCGTCCTCCCGTCACAACCAGACAGGATCCCAGGGCAACCGCGGCGTAAAAGCCTCGCGGGACGGAAAGCATCAACTCAGCATGAGTGGTCCAGGTGGACGAGAATGAAATGGCTGACGAATCAGTCTTCTCCTTTGTCTCCTCATTGTCACACGACTTTGCAAACTCCAAATACTCCATCGAGTCAAGATTGCCGTGCCCTCTTTGGCCTCCCACGACAAAGATGCGGTGACCAATGACCGCGCTGGTACAAAATCGTCGTGGAACAGTCATGCTTGGTCCCACAGTGACGGTGTGGTTCCTGGTATCAATAATATCCACCGACGACAACCTTTGCCTTCCATCCCATCCACCCATTACAACAATGAATCGGTTGTGAACCGCAACAGCACAACATCCTGATCGTCTCGTTGATAAGCGACATGCCAATCTCGTCCAATCAACATTGCCGTGATCGTTACGGCCTCCAACGACAAAGATGCGGTGACCAATGACCGCACTGGCACAGGATGATCGAGGAACTTTCATACATGGTCCCACAGTGAGAGTGTGGTTCGTGGTATCAATGACATCAACCAACGACGATCTCTCCCTGTTCCATCCACCCATCACAACAATCTATCGGTTTTGAACCGCAACAGCACAACATGATGCTCTTCCTGTTGATAACCGAAAATTCAATGTTTTCCAGTGAATCTTCTTTGAGCTGCTTCTTGTTGTAGAAAACGATTGCAGCAAGTCATCTGAATCAATTCGTTCCATACAATCAAAACTTGAACGAAAACTGTCTCCTCCTCCCATGACGTAGGTACCTCCGTTGCACACAACAGCGGCATGTCCACTACGTCTCCTGTTCATGGGCGTCCCCTCTCGCCACTGTTTGTTTGGGTCTGCTAGATTCAATGCAACAATGGAACTGACAGTGCCTTGCCCTTGTTGACGTCCTCCCAACACGACAACCGTCTGTCCCTGGTTGTTGTTGTCCTTATCGGTATTGTATGATCAATTACGACCGAAGCCTGACGCGCACGCCATCCACCTTTGAGAGGAGGCCAGTCCGTTTCATTCCATTCCTCTGTTTCGTTCAAAAGGACAAGGCCCGACTGTCGTGCTTCTTCTTGCAGTGTCATGGTCACCTATTATAATATATTACAGCGCGTTTATTTGGCTTCGAGCTCTCGAGAGAGCACGAGGACACCGCGTGGAAGCTCTTGAGCAAAAGCGTCTGTCGTGCGCTCGGTCCCTAGTAGAGGCGTTTATCTACGTAGTCTAGCGACGTCGTCATGTTGTCGATAGAATAGATGGCTCGGGAAGCTACATCTAGGTCTTTGAGCTCGACGATGGCGCTTTCACCGAGGTAAAAACCAACAGAATTGCACCAGAATGTCGATTCAAGTTTATGTGTGACGCTCGTACCGACCGTAGACATTTCGTCACGCTCCCAGTTTTTGGCGTTCGCCTTGGTAAAATCATCAATTGCACTAGAATCTAGAATGTTTGCTTCGTCCCCTGCATCTTCAACCGCGTTTCGACATTGCTCCCTGTTGGATCTATGCGTCTAAAGATGGTGTGCGTGCTCGTGGTTCGTCGACTCAACGAGAAACCAAAACTGCCATACAACAATGCAATTCTATGATCCACAAAGGCCTGCTTATGGCTTTTACGCTATACCAAACAAGGATTTACCAGTGGCTTGGACCTCGTGGTCACCGTCCTCATCGTCATTGTCGTCGATAGGATCAACCTGTCGTCCAAACCGCATTTCGGGATAGGCGGAAACACAACTCCCATAACCAAGCCGACAATCAGATAATGTAGAAGCAACATCATGAACCACAAAGTTTGGTGATTTGTCGTTTCAGGGGCACAACAAGCATCTTCCACAAAACGATAACTTGACCCATTCAACAGCAGAGAGGCATGGCACCATGGACAGGCACCCAAGAGCCTTGCTCCACGCCTGTTTGCGGACGACGGCAGTACAAGGATTTCCATGATATCTCAATCTGTAGCAATACCATACCATACCATACAAGACAACAACTATTTGAGAACAAAATGATATGTGTTGCAAATTTCAAGTTTCATCCTTTCCTTCATCACCACGGTGCGTCTCGGGTCTTGCTCGCTTACGAGCTGATGTCGAGGTGGAGAAGCGCGAAATATCAGCATTTCGGATCCACATTCCTTCCAGAGAATGATACCATCCGTTGGGCTGCTGTTCACAGAGTCGCTGAAAACACCACGAATTCCGATCCATGAGTGGTAATGTCGCACAGGCAGGATTCTGACGTCCACCAACCAGTGCAATTTGATTCGCAAGAGTCAACATACTGCAGCGTCCAAGGAGATTTCCAAGTGGTGGGAGATTCCACACACGCTTGCTGTGCGTATCCAATACTTCCACGGTTGGACTGCGTCCTCCCGTCACAACCAGACAGGATCCCAGGGCAACCGCGGCGTAAAAGCCTCGCGGGACGGAAAGCATCAACTCAGCATGAGTGGTCCAGGTGGACGAGAATGAAATGGCTGACGAATCAGTCTTCTCCTTTGTCTCCTCATTGTCACACGACTTTGCAAACTCCAAATACTCCATCGAGTCACCATTGCCGTGATCGTTACGGCCTCCAACGACAAAGATGCGGTGACCAATGACCGCACTGGCACAACATTGGCGAGGAACATTCATACATGGTCCTGCAGTAACAATTTGTTTGTTGGTGTCAATAATCTCAACCGACGACAATCTCTCCCTGTTCCATCCTCCCGTTACAACAATGTATCGGTTTTGAACCGCAACAGCACAACATGCTATTCTTCCTGTCGATAACCGTAAATTCAATGTTGTCCAGTGGCTCTTCTTTGAGCTGATTCTTGTTGGAGAGAATGATTGCAGCAAATCATTGAAATCAATTCGTTCCATACAATCAAAACATGAACTGTAACCGTCTCCTCCTCCAATGACGTAAATGCCTCCGTTGCACACAACAGCGGCATGTTCCATACGTTTCTTGTTCATGGGTGGTCCTTGTCGCCACTGCTTGTCTTGTTCTGCCAAATTCAGTAAAAGAACGGAATTCGTGGAGCCTTTGCTTTGAGAAACACCCATCACCACGACCGTTTGTCCCTTGTTCTTATTGTCCTTATTGTCGTCGTTGTCCTTATTATCGGGCGGATGGAGTACGACCGAAGCGTGCCGCGAACGCCATCCACCTTTGAGAGGAGGCCAGTCCGTTTCATTCCATTCCTCTGCTTCGTTCAAAAGGACAAGGCCCGACTCTCGTGCTTGTTCTTGCAGTGTCATGGTGCGTTTTTGCTCGCTTTGTGAACTCGAGAGAATTTTGGGACAAACCAACACGCACGAGGAGACAACGCGTGGAAGCTTTTGAGCTATTATGGTGTCAGTCTTGCGTTCGGTCTACGTAGGTGTCTAGCTAGCTACCGGTAGTCTACTCTGTCTAGTAGAGACAGTTCATAGCTCTACCTACCTACCAGGTAGGTATTGGAGGGGTCGACGATGGCGCTTTCGCCTTCGTAAACCAACCATTGCGCCAGAATGTTGAGTGGTTGCTTCGTCGCATGCCTCTTTAATCGTTTCGACATTGCTCCGTGTTGGACCTATAGGTGTGCGCGCCTATAGTCTAATAAGATGGTGTGATTACTCTCGTGTTTTGCGTCGAATCAATGAGGAACCAAAACTACCATAAAATACAATGCAATTCTATAGGATCCACATAGGCCTACATATGACTCTTACGCGATACCAAACAAGGCCTTACCCTTGGCTTTGATGGATTCATCACCGTCGTCGTCATCGTCATTGGTGGGAACGGCCTGTCGTCCTAGTCGCATCTCGTCGGGATTGGCGAAACCACAATACCGAACCACCACTGCTCCCAGAACCAATCCGACCATCAGACACAGTAGAAGCAACATGAGGAACCACAAGGTATGGCGATCGGTTGTCGTTGGTCCGACGGGGACCATGACGTGATCGATGGTCTCGTGTTTCGTCGTGGAACTACTGGGCCACGTTTCAGGAGGCGTCACAACGTCGTGTTTGCTACCAGCGGGAGCAGCTGTCGTCGAAGCATCGGTCTCATTGCACAAGACAGAGGAGGTCGTATTATTATTCACCAATGAAACATTGGCGGCCAAAGGAAGCTCGGGGCACGTACAGGTTGGCGTCGTAGGAGCCGTCCCATTGCGCTCGATGCAGTCCAAAATGCTGGAAATCGAGTAGTCCCATTGGCCACAGTGAGCGCACAGCGGGGGTGGTTCCAGTGTGGTGGAAACTTCGGCACAAAGGGCCTTCCACAGACTGACGGCCGAAACAGAAGAAGAACCTGTCGTTGTATCGACCTTGAGGTCTTGAATGGCTGCCATGGGATGCTGAAAGACTCCCTTGATGCGTTGTTGTCGGATCTCCTCATCCAACAGAGTATTCATGGTATCCTTATCGACACCACCGACGTCTCTCATGCAATCCTCAATCCACGAGGAATCGATCCGAGCCGTTTGCATGGCGTGTTGGATACAGGTCGGTGAGGTAAAGCGTTCCATGGAACTGGTACACTCGTGTTCAAAGGTTTGGACGTAGGTCCACCAGGCTTGCTGGCCATCTACGCCTTGAGCCTCCTCGGGGGTTTCCGCCTCTTGTTGAGCAAATTGTCGCTGAATACACAATCGGCGCAGGGCTTCCGTCACAATGGCCGTCCCGGTAATTTCAGAAGGAGGAGTGCTGATATTGGTGGAATGGGTCGTTGTGTCGTCGTCGTCGTCGTCGTTGGGTGGGACTGCTGCGGGTGGCCGGTATGAATTGGCACAGTACCGTCCTCGATTGGTACAAAGATTGGGACAACGACCTCCTTCTTCTTCACTCCCTTCTCCTCCTCCTCCATTGGTGGACGTGGCTGGTTGGTAACAGCCGGCCGCCATGCCATCCCAAATGGCAAATCGGGCCTGAAATCGGGTCCAGGGTTCCAGGGCCCGAGCCAGGGGACCAAAGCTTGTCCAAAAGTCTCGTGAATTGACATGGCCGGGCAAGGACCAGTATTCATAGTCAATTAGTATGGCGTCGTCCTTGTTGTTTTCGGTTTGGCGGGAATGACTCCATTCCACTTGGACCCATTGATTCTTGTTGCGTTGCAGGACGGCCTTGATGGCATCGGCACCTTCCTTGTACAAGAGCACCGAGGGAATGGAAATGTCGCCTCCCGATCCATCGTCCATTAGGACCTAGTACAAGTAGTATGATGCGAAAAACGAAGGAAGTAGAAGGGCGGAACAAGAACAAGGGAACGAAATGAGAAGTGATGGGAGCATTCCAGACATATTGTTGGAGGAGAAGTAGAAAGGAGTGACCATCCTCAGGCCCCAGTGTTGGAAAAAGCTCCCAAACAAGAGTTCTACTACTTCGGAAACAAGAGTTCCACGAACCGTCCACGTCTACGTACCGGTCCGACGCTTTCGCAAAAGGAATTGGATACACACGACGACGACGCACTGCACCGACACGTGTGGTCGGCAATCACCACGGCGGCCGCTCCCAACTGTTGGGCCTGGCGGACCTTGGTCACGAAGCTACAGTCGCCTCGATCGATCATGAGCATAAACGGACTCGAGAGGGCAATATCGCGGGGAAAGAGTTGTACAACGGGGGTGGCGGTGCCTTGATGATGATGTGGTTGTGGTTCATGGTTTTGCTGTGTCATGGCACGGACTGTCTCAGCGGTCACGGGTGTACACAACGGATCGCCTTGCAAATAAAACAAGGGCACGTTCAAGGACACATAGCGGACGGGTCGTCCAAACAGGGCGGGCAAATGATTGTAGCCATGGGGTGTCCGTTTCAATTCGGGAGGAACCTAGGAAGGAAGAGAGAGAGAAAGAGAAAGAGAAAGAGAGAGATGCAACAGCGACAAGAAGAACCAATGGATGGAAAGAATGAGATGTGAGATTTGGACAGACACCACAAAATCACCACCACCAAGCCAGGGCGGAAGAATGGACCTACCTGAATTTGAAACGTGGACGAGGACGGAGCAGCAGCCGCTACCGCCACCACCACCGCTGTGGTGGTTGTCATGAGGAGGATAATGCTGGACCACACAACCAATCTGCTCATCTTGTTGTGTGCACTTGTGAGTGTACTGGGTATATGGATATGGAGTGAAGGACAGGAGCGGGGTTCGTGTCTTGTTTCCTCGACACTCTGTGGTTCTCCCCACTCGAAAAAGAAAAGACGCTGCTTCGTATTCGTCTAGACTTGGAGGGCCTTGTTGCTGCCATGTAGTAATAATACAAGGTTCCGGCTGGTGGTTGTCATGGTCGATGGGACGGACTCTAAATCTTTGCTGGTGGTTCCGAATGTTCAATCTTGCCAAATTGGGCGTTGGGAAAGAATCTCTTGGGGTGTGTGGGTCGCGTTATAAAGTCGCCTTAGAGTCGCTACAATAGTTGGCACCGCGTCCGCGTGCCGGATGCGTTGACGACAGGTTGTCAACCGTCGTCACGCGCGTGCGTGTCCGCACAGAGTTCGAACAAGACACGGCAAACACATCTCGCGTGAAAGAACACAAGACATCACATCATAGAGAAAGGAGATCTGGAATCTGGATGGAGCACCTCTTCTTGTGTTCTCTTTGTGTGTGTGTGTGTGCAGTAGAGAGAGAGAGGGACACTCCACATGCTGTAGTAAAGGTCTTGCCGAGCGTTGAAACAGAGAGGGAGAGACAGACGACAGGAACGAGGAGAGAGCGATTGTTTGGAACGAGCGTGTGTTATTTGTTTGAATGCAGCCGCTCTGGTCCAATCCCTATTCCTATTACGACGACGACGACGAACTAGAAGAAGAAGAAGGAGATCCACTGCATCCTTACTACAACGGCAACAGCAGCAATCCGTGCTCCTCGACCAAACCCTGTTTGTTTGTGGTGGTTCCCACCACCACCAGCCAAAACAACCACAACACGAACCATCACAAGACAACCAGTACCATCACTCCTACTACTCCACGAAAGACCACAAAAGACGGCGGCCTTTCCTGCACTCTCTTTTGTTGTTCCTTTTTGGTTGCCACACCCTCGTATTTCACAGCCGCAGCCGCAGCTTCAACCACCACAAGTGCGAGAGGAGGAGGAGAACGACGACACGTCCACACCAATCTCGCACAACGCGTGTGGAAACAAGTTTGTTGGGACACGTGGTGTACTGGTTCCACTACCATTGTACCGTCGAACGATTCTTCGTATTTGGAACGCAATCCCTTTTCTTTTCTTCCCCCAAAGAAGAAGAGCAACAACAAGAACGATTGGTACAACCACAACGACGACGACGACGACATGTCGACCCTTTCCAATCACTCCACCCCGTCTAGTGCTACTAGTGGTAACGACAACAACAGCCCCACGAAACCAACCGAAACACGAGCGGTTCGGCCACCATCTCAAATAAGAGAAGAAGAAGAAGAAGGAACGCAAGCATCCACACCCGACCAGGTCGCAAGTAAGGAACAAAAGGATGCGCATGGAGCAACATCACCATTGCCCACCAAACGCTCTCCACCACCAACACCAATTGCTACGACAACTACGACTACTACCAACCACAAGAACAAACGGGGACGACCCACTCCCAACAACAATAATAATTCGCAAGTCGAGCAAGTGACGGGTACGATTGTGGGACAGTATACCTGTGTCTATCAAGGCGTCAATGGGACCTTGTATGCCGGTCGACAAGCGCTCTACTTTGTGGGAACCTACTTTTTGTTTGACAAGAAAGTTCCCTTGCCGTGGGGTAAGTTGCCTGGTTGTTTGTTGTTTGCGGTTCTTGTTTGTTTCTCTATAGTGGTTTGTGTGCCATGAGGATGAGGATGTAGAAAGGATTGTGGTTGTTGGGAGGCAGCCATGTTCGGCAACTCTCTGTGTGTGTGTGTGTGTGTGGTGTGTGCAGCAGTGTGATATATTCTGACAGGCCTCTGTCACACCAGTGACACCACACACCATGGTGATGGAGACGGTTTGGTTTGCTACATATACAATACAACATACAAGAGATTCGACACAATCCAGCAGACCAGGACGACATGATGTCTTGCTGTCATTCTTGTAGCAAACAGAAGGGATGGGGGTGTCCATCTTGTGAAGTAGCTTGTGTGTGTTTGCCATTGTTTTACGGTCGATCGTATCATTATTTCCAATGGGCATGACTTTTTCCGGTTCTTGTTGGTGGCGTCGTAAATCCAAAGGCTGCTTGTCTCGGTGCAACTCTATTCTCACCATAACCATGCTGATTGTATTCCTTGTCGTTTCCATGCTTGCTTGTTCTGAAATGCTGTTGGGTGGTCATGCGTGGTCTTGGGTTCCAGAAATGATTCGGCAAGTGATCAAATTGGATCAAGGCGTCCGCATCGTGACCAAACAATCGCAACCACAGGGAGGTGGAGAAGTTCACACCTTTTCCTCCCTGCAACAACCCTCTCGCGTTTGGCCCATTTTGGTGAGTTTGCACAACCATGCCCTGTTGGATCACGAAACAGATGCCTCGTCGATTGCGTCCACTCCCACCTCGTCGGCGTCCATGGTGACTCGGCCCTTGAAACGTCGCAATTCCGATCCAGCCGGACTCTTGGCACCCAGTATGGTACTCATGGACGAAGATGATGACGAAAAAGAAGAGGAACAAACTGGAGGTGCGTCCACACCAAGAAAGGAGGAGAAGACACGCCGCCAATCACCATCAGTATCCACCAGGACGACATTGTCCAAGAAACCATCGAAATTGTCCACCTTACCGGTGGCCGGATTGTCGTCTCCCCAAGTCCGCGAAAAGTTGGGCGAAATCAAACTCCAACCCCTGGCCTGTACCTACGACGGTGTAAGAGGATCCTTTTATGCGGGATGGAAAGGCTTGTACTTTTATGGCAAACGCTTCTTTTGGGACACCCGGCAAGTGTATTTGCCCTTTACTGCCTTGAAACAAGTTCAAATCGTATCGAAACAAGAACAACAAGGGATTTGTGTCACACACAAGAATGGACAAACCTACTTGTTTCAAGACATGGAAAATCCCGACAAGGTGTGGGCGAGCTTGCTGGAATTGCACAATGAAATATTATTATCCTCCAAGACACGAGGTCACAAGCATTCTCATGGAGGCGATGCTTCCTCCAGTCTTTTCCCTCGTGGATCCTTTGTTCGCATGAATTCGGATCCCAATCTCTCGGTCCTGCGTCTCAACTTTTCCCAAGATGTCGAGACGACCAGTGGCTCTGCAGTGCCCGCACCAAGATTGGTCCAACCACAACAGCAAGAAGAAGAGAAGCCCCCACAAATTTCCATGCAACAAGAATGGGCCGATTGTGTTGCCAAAAAGAGTTTGTATCGCAATTTGGTGATTGAGAATTTGGAATTGGAATGTACCTTGGATGAATTCATGTCCAAATTTGTGGCCAATGGAGCTTCCCATTCCATTGCCAAGTACTTGGAGTCACGGGGAGACTCCTCGTTGCGGGCCACCAACTGGGAAGAAGCGGCAACCGAATCACCACCACAAGAACAACCAGCAGTAGCCACGGCTAAACCACTGCCCCAACGACGCGTCATTCATTACAAGCATCCGGTGAATGCACCACTCGCTCCCCCACAAGCCGGGGCCCGGAAAGAACAAAACCTGACTCGATATGGAGACTATGGATTGTGTTTGGAAACGCGGACCATTGTCGACGATGTTCCCATGGCCGATTGTTTTCATGTCGATGATCGCATCCGTGTGCAACAGAGGCAAACCAATGGCAAATCGGTTTCGGTCGTGATGGAGTTTGAAATCACCTTTATCAAATCGACCATGTTCAAGAGCATTATTGAAAAGACGACACGGTCTGAGTTTACCGACTTTTTCAAGAAAAGTAAGTCATCTTGTGCTGGTGACATGGCTCGTGGCATTGTCTTTGACCCGTCCTGTCGACTCACATGTCCAACTGTCTTGTTCCATTGTCGTTGTTGTGCCTCTCTTTAGTGGGTGGTTACATGTCCCAAGCGATCCAAGGAGAAAAGGCGGCTGCTGTGGTACCGGCCGCGGCAGCCGTCGAGCCGGTACCCGTACCCGTCCTGGAGCCTGTCCCCTCCTTTCCAGGCAGACTTGTGGGCCTGCTTCGGGGTGGTGGTGGTCTGAGCACAACGCTCCATCCACTCTTGACGGTGTTGGTTTTGATTGTGCAATGTTATATCTTGCGCGAGTTGACGACCCTGAAACAAAGTGCTGGGATGATGGCATTGCCGCCCATGGCAGTGCCACCATCCAGTCCACTGTTCCAACCACCCAAGGAAGGTTGGGATCTGCCTCCCGAATACATGTGGATGTGTCCCGATGGCAGTTTCCCTGCTAAAGTAGCCGTCGTCCCATCGTCGCATCACCACCACCAGGATGGACAAGAGTCACACGAGCCAAACGAACAAGTTGCCGCAACCACAAGGATATGAGGGCGGCGCAAAACTGTACGACTCCAAGAGGTCCGTTCGGTTCATATATTATAGTGTTTGTGATTGTTTCATAGGCAACAACTCGTTTGGGAAATTACCTACTTCATAATACTTGTTTCCTCTCTCCCGCCTGGAAGTAGACGGGAGTATTTCGCAAACGTGGGGAGATGCGGCGTACATCCTCTTCCTCCAGCAGCCAGCAGATTGAAGATCGAAAAAATACAACCATAGTGGAAGTTCGCTGTTCTCCGGTAGCCTGCGGGGTGACGATTTCTCTCCCCTTTGGAAACATTGGAAACGGAACACGGCGCATGCACATCATGATTCCATTGTGAATTGTGAGAGCGATTTTTTCATTATTTTTGATTTTTCAGAGGAGTCCGAATTATTTGAGACATACAACATAATATTATATAGATCAGCCCGTCTTTGAATGCTCTTTCGATTGCTTCTTTCTGTCTCGGGAAAGGAAGATATTCATTTGTCAACAAGATTAGAGGATGACCAAAACCTCTGGGATGCGCTATGAGTTAGGAGTTAGGAATACATCGAAAGGGTAGGGCAGTCTCGCACGTAAATGACAATATCGTGCGCCTAGAGGTAGGTAGAGAGCAGAAGTAGATCTCTACTACCATAAAATATCCACCTCTTCAACACACAGTGTTATGGGTTATGGCCCAAATCCCAAATCCCAGAAATCCCAAAGTGATTCGAAAGTCGAAAGTCGAAACCTTTCCCCTAGCGAGGGTGAGTCCTGATCGTGAATGAGAGAGGGAGCAAGCATTCTGATGCTCTGGGTCTGTCTGTGAATAACGATCAACCTGGACTCACTATTCTAGGGGGTAACCATGGACGTACGTGCCAAATAGGAGTAGGACTAGTTAGTCTTTAGTAAGCACGAGGAGTACTACTGTTTACTATATAGTAGGTACGAGCAGTCGTTAGTGGACCTACCTCCAACGCATTATTTGTAGGTTGTAGAGCACGTTCGCCATTATTTATTCTTCTTAATTTTTTAATCTTTATTTTATATTATTGTCTGATGGAGCGGCGGACTCTCACCTTCTATAACAACGGATGGCAATGCTTCGAGGGCAATACCAAAAATGTCCCACTTGGATGGAGGGTCCGCCGTCCGCCGCGCCACCACCAGGTTAAATAATAGAATTATTCTCCACCAAAGAAAAAAGCAACAAAAAACATACACACACCGAAAAACATTGTTGCGTGGCGGCGCCGAGCTTGAGGAACGGGGAACCAACGAACGCAGCGATACACTCCGTACCTATATACTACATCCGTACGTGCTGTGGTGGTTGGAGTCGAGCCATTGGGATTGATCATTGATCCAAACACACACCAGGACGGCAACCGAGTTGTTGTTGTTTGAAAGAAGAAGAAGAAAACGAAAAGCTTTCCCAGCTTCAACAGCATTGGTGGTTCCGAGAAATATCGTGCACCCTCTCTGTCTTTCTGGACACGTGAGCAGCATTGGTTGCGAGACATATTCTTGTATCAGCATAAAACTGGGCTCCTGTCTATAGTTTGTGGAACGCCGAGATTGGTAGCACGTCCATTGTCGTCAACAAGGCATTCTTGTGAAAATGGAAGGAGACCGGAACCACCGCCCGTCGTCTTCCTTGTCCAACCAGACGCAATCACCACGATCGCCAACAAGAATGCATTGCACTACTACTACTCCTGCCATGGACTCTCCGAGTGATACTGCGTCTCGGAGGCCGCCGACCGAGGAGTCTCCTCCTTTACTCAAACAACCACCACAACAAGCACAGGAATTGATTCACTTGCCTGAGGATTATCAGGTTTCCCCCCAGTGCGATGTCATTTGTGGACGGGGACGGGGCAATAGCTCTTGGCATGGCAATCTTCGATTCACGGACATTGTCGATAGCTACCGACAACGCTATGTCGATGCCCCCAAGGAGGACAAGACGACCGTCTTGGCCGACATTTGTCATGTCGTTCGATTCGGAAAGCCCCCAACCACCACAAAGGGTGACCACGATGACGACAACCATGAGGACAATCGTCCCATTTATGGAAGATTTATCAAGGCCCTGGACGATTCCTCGGCACTCTGGGGAGAACTGAAGCCCCGGTCGGCCCGGAACAAAGCGGCTCATGCCATGCAAAATGTTATTGTGCGTCATGAACGGTACCTCCGGCAATTGGCCAAAGCACAAGCCAATCGCCAAGCGGTCAACAAAACGAAGAGGAGTCGAGGACTGGCGGAGAATGGATCCGACCATGCGGAGGAGACACCAGCACAAGACACCGCTGTTGCCCGCATGGAGGCCCGCATGGAGGACAACTCGGACAATTCCGCAGGATGCCGGGATCAGGACTCTTGTCATGATACAATCAACACGTTACACCAGGAAACGAAACACCACAAATCCTCCAGCAAGATGCATGACAACAGAGACCGCAATAAGTCGTCCAAGATTCACCGTGGACTTGCGGACGATGACACGGTTCCAGTTCAGAATCGAACCATGCGGTGCAGTTCACCAGTGGACCATGGCGCAAGGCCGTCTCCCACCAATACCATGCTATCCACCGCTGTGCCTCCTCCTCCTCCTCCTCGTGTCGTTGATGAAACCTCCCCGACACAGGGTTACCTCGAGAACGGGCGATCCATTTCTCTGGCACCACCACCAACAGAAGCAGCAGAAGCAGCGGGTCCTAGAAGTACCTCCACACGGCCTCCCGATCCTCAATTGAAATGGGATGAGACAATGTGGCTCGTCGTTCCGGCTTCAGCCCTTTCCTCCCTTCTTTATAATCCAAACCAACAACTGGACTTGGAGCATCCAGAAATTATATGGACCGGCCGAACCGCACAGTATTTGATTCCATCGACAAGTACTACTACTTTGGCCCCCATTCCTCAGGGTGGTGGTGAGCCCTTGCATGCGGCGTACCACCGACCACCACCAACAGCACTGGCGGATACGACGACGATGACGCCTCCTCCATTCCATCGTCCCCACCAGTTCGTTTCGGTACAGGTCACGCCGCCCTCGTACGAAAAATCGACAAGTACTACTGTGGGCCCCCATTCCTCAGGGTGGTGGTGAGCCCTTGCATTCGGCGTACCACCGACCGCCACCAACAGCACTGGCGGATACGACGACGATGACGCCTCCTCCATTCCATCGTCCCCACCAGTACGTTTCGGTACAGGTCACGCCGCCCTCGTACGAAAAGAAACCGCTGGTCGTTGTACCGACACTGAGACAGGAATTGCAAACATGACAGACGGGGTTGTCCACCGATTGTACGAGATCCATGGATCGTTGGGGAAACTTTGTTCTTGGATTCACTGTGGTCATGAATATTTGATCCGTCACGGGTCATGGATGTTTGATCCATTCCATTCTAGTTCACAACGTTCGATCCAGCAAGTCCTGACTTCGGTGTAGTCCTCAACAGTTGCCGGCACCAAGCCCTGCTCTCACGGACAAAATACTGTTGGACGACGCTCTCTCTCTCTCTCTCCCTCCCTCTCTCTCTCTCTCTCTCTCTCTCTCTCTCTCTCTCTCTCTCTCTAACGTTCGAGCTCGTGTGAAACTACTACTTGTCCAGCTGCATACAGCGGCCTACCGTTGCCGGAGCTCGCCGCCACACGATACTAGTGGGAGACGAAGAAATCCCGTCGTGAGTCGAGATTCCTTCGACATGGCACTTCTTTGGTTGCCAATCATCGCAAGAGAGTGTTCTCGGGAGCAGCAGCAGCACCCGTCCTGCTTATCGTGTCGACTACGGTTCAGATCGGAACTATTCCTCTGAAAAGGCACAACTAAATGGCATCCCTCTAGACTTAACCTCTCACGGCTTTTTTCAATCTAGATAGAGAGTAGAAGCTCCCCTAGCTAGAATCGAAACATTCTGTTCATAGAGTGTTCTGAACGGGCGACATAGTATAGGTAGGTGTGGCGCGTTCGTCATCGTACAAGAATACCCACTCAGTGATTACCTGGGATACCCATTATTTCTTGTCGATAGGTGACATTTTTACTGTAAGGTTGACGAATTCTTGGATTAATGTACAAAAGTCCATATTGCCCTTCTGGTGCGGGCCTTTGAATCCTTCCCAAGCTCCCACCTCTTCGCCATGTCGAGATGGATTTGTCATCCATTGCAGTTCTAACCAGAACAAAGGGCAGAGTAGAGTAGAACACTTTTGAGTTAATATTAGATTCGCTCAATCCACAGAGTTGATCTGCTTCATGTTGTGGGGGGAATAGGGTCACCCTCTTTCCACTCAGAGGTCACCAACTTTGTTTCCAAAGAAAGTGGAGACCGCTTCCAAAAGGTCCAACTCGAAGAACAATTGCAGGATTCCCGTTGTTCCTCCCTTAGTTCCCTCCAGGCCTGATCAGGTAGCACCATACAATCAGCCCACGGAGGGAAGGAGGCGGGCAACTCACAAAGAACTTCCAGCCAGAGCCCAAGGAGCAGGAGCCTGAGCCTTGCCATGTCGGCATCAGGGTATCCTGTTGGTCTCTGTACCCCCCACTTCGAATCTGTCATATTCTTTCACATCTGTTGGGTGTATCGAAGGAAAGGCGCCAACAACAGGGTCGGATCGGTGTAGGTTTGATCCATGGACCCGCCTTCTTTTCTTGTTCCTGCTGATTCTTTAACGCGCCATCTGTTAATGATGTCTGTGTCAGGAATCAATACGTTCATTTCTTTTGCCCGGGTATTTGATTCTCTCCTGAAGGATCGAGAATTCGAGTACTTGTTCACAATGTCTTCCTCGTCACTGATCTCGTGAGAGAGAAACAGATGGGGGCTTTGATTCCACACCTGCGTCAAATGGAAGTGGAATATTTCATCAATATCCCGAGATGATATCTTTTTTCCATCTCTATGAGTCATCAGTGGTCCCTTGGTTTTGTTGTTATCCAGAGCCAAAAGAACCGCTCGTCGGACCCAAGTCCGAACTGGAATGCCACTTCCTGTAATATCGCAACAAGGAAGCAAGTGCGCTCTTTCAGCGTTTTCGCCCTTGAATTGACCCCACAATGCTATAACCACGCAGCTAGCCCGATGCCGAAGAGAGTCTCCATGTAGACGGAGACCTTCCAAGTCCAGAAGAAAACCTTCGGGCCCTCTTAGCGACAATACGTAAGCTATCACAAAAAAGGTACCCGCCATGATTTGCGTGTATTGCCACTCTAGCGACTCCGAGTCCACGACCGTTTGTTCTACCGAGGAGAGTACCGCTAGTAGCAAATCCGGGGTGATTGCCTGGTCCGGTCGCCAGTCTTGACCCATTCTTCTTTTAAGACCTTCTGCAAATCTTGAGAACCAGAGAGAGCCACTTTCGTCGTTTCCAATTCTGCTCGCGGTTTTGCCATTGTTGTCCACCAATACCATAGACGCCGGCCCCATCAAGGTGGAAGGAGTTGCCCGAACAAAGTTTGAGAATGCCGACCGGATTCTTCTCACCGAATCAAATTGCTTATGAGTCTTGTGATATTTTCCTTGGTTCCTCGAGTCATCAAGCATGAGAAATGCTATGTGGTATCCACAATGGTCGTGCGGAGGGAAAGGGCTTGCTCTTTCAAACGGCCCATGCGGATTCCCTACTTTCGCCGAGCTTTCAATCATACGCTTCACCAAGGTTGCATTTTGTTTTACTGTGCTGGGAGCTTTACTCCAAAAGGCATCGAGATTCATTCGTCTGATGCAAATCATGAGATAGTTGTCTTGCACGTTTGTACGATCCGGGTCTCGCAATCGCAGCTTGCGAAAGATGCAAAAATCACACTCAAACGGGGTGATCAAATGGTCACCCTTTCTTGCTTTCAAAAAGTCTTCGGATCTGTCCCGAGATTGCTGCTTCCAACTTTCTGAAACTAGCCGATCTTGATCATCTTGCCCGTAGGATGTATTTTTGCTAGCAATGTAGAAACCGTCATCTTCGCTCGAAAAATAACACCCTGGACACCATGCTTTCCGACATGGTGGCCAGTTTCCAACACTGAATGCAAAGTTTCCGCAAAAGATCCCGTCCACCCAGTTCATCGTTTTTCCACATTTCTCGCAACTTCCTCTCCACTGCGAACATTTTTGGCGTGCCGCGCAGTTGCCACGGCTTTGACCTAAGAAAAGGGAAGGCAAAACCGACGATGAGAGGTTCATAGTTGTCACGAGGCCAAAACGACGTTCCAGCCGGAATGGTAATTACGAGATCACAAGCTTTGTGCATCAGTCTGTACCAGCGGGGAGTAAGCAGACGATGACATAGAAAGACATGAGTAGACTTTTGTCTCTTGTGTCTAATCTTCCTGAGTTCTTCCAGGGCGGCATCTGCTGCGCCCGCAGGAGGACTCCAAACAAAGTGTCCTGGCCTCAGTATTGGCAGGGACAGTTTGTTTGCTTCAGTAGGCATTGTCCAGCCTCTGATGTCGTGGGCGGTTGTAAACCAGTCCATGGGGGTAAGCCATTCCGTCTTTGGCCCCAGCCATGACTTTACCCATCCCATAAGGGAGTCTGACATTTGAATTGGTGTTTTGTGCAGTGGGATGAACGCCAGCATCGGTTGACCCGCCATGACGCCTTTGTTCATCTGACCTCTGGAAATACCATCCACACCCCACGCAATCATTCTTTTACCTGACACATGTGAAATAAGTAACCGCAACGAGTGTGCCATTTCTAGTCGTCTTAGGCGGATCACCAGGTCTAGGAGTTTGGGGCTGGAGGAGGACCCCTTGTAAAAGCACCGTTCCACCGTTGAGTTGTCGGTGAAGAAAAATACTTCCGAGGATTTCAAAGTCCCTTTCCTCGCTTCCTCCTCCAGAGCCTCCACACAATTGGTAAACTCTCTCCAGTTTGAAAGACTCTCCCACCACAACGTCACTATCCCAGACGCTAATTCGGTAAGACAATCCCTTTTGCGGCAGCTGGATGGCGGATCCGAATCCGGCTCCAGACGCGTCGCCAGATCCGTATAAGGCAATAAAGATGGTTTCGCATCGGACCTTGATGATTGGGGGAGTGTCACAGTCAAAAAGAGCTGACAGTGCCTCAACATCTGCCTTGAGTCTTGGGACACCGGATATTTGAGGTGAAGGTTGAAGGTCTTCCTTTTCGCGTTGGTCGAATGATTTCTCTACGTCATTCCCAAAGCCGCAGAGCGTGTCGTATTCTCGAGTGTCGAGTTTTTCCTGCGGTTCTGTAATCCATTCCCTTGCTGAAAGTTTCCATCCTTCCTTGTTGCGTCCTCCTCGCCACAAGTTCATGGACAGGTAGAAACCCTTAAGGAAAGGCATCATGCAAGCACAAGTCATTGCTAGATGCACCAGGAACCCGACGTCGCGTTGCATTTGCTTGTGCAAAAAGGACGGGGAATCACTGTTCTTGAAAGCCTCTTTGTACAGTCGAATGATTCCTTTCCCTTTTTCCCACTTCGCTTGTGTGACCGTCTTGGACACAGCAGTGTCTGAAATATGCTGGACCGACCCAGCCCATGCTCCCGGGGTCTTGGAGGGCGGACGACGTTTCCTCGGCGCGTCCTGAATGCCGAAATATTGGAGGCGTGAAGCCAGTTGTCTACCCACCTGCCATGCGTTTTCTGCCGACGACCCGACAATTCGAATGTCGTCCATGTATGTAACCGAATCACCGGCGATGGAGTTAGTTTGGGAGTTCCACTTCATCACCCAAGGCCGTACTGGAGAATAATCGGCCGAGCCCGGAATGTTAAACCGAACCTCATCGAATCCGCAGGGGTTGAGCAAGTCATGAGGGGAGCCTCTAGCGACTTCCTCAGCCAAGTAAAACTGTTCCACCGCGTGAAAAGGGCTTGGGAGCATGCCCATAAACAGGCGGTTCCAGCGGACTTTGTCTGCACATCCCGCCTCCAAAAGCTCCGAAGGGAACAAGTCTTTGATGGGGCGTAGATCCACACCGGCAAAAGGACGCAGATTGTGGTCCATGGGGAAGTTGAGAAACATTTCCCCTAGGTCCATGTCTCCACAGTACGAAGCGGTTGTTAAAAGGCGCAATGAAGTTTCCGCCGTCGGAAGCCAGAAATTTGGAGCCCACAAGGAATCGTTGAGGCCGGAGCTGGTTCCATTATAAACCATCCGGATGTCGGTGTCACCCTTGGGGACATCGAAGTAGTCGGTTAAACTAAGGATGGATGCATCGGTGTCAAAATAGCCACGTGATAGAACCTTGGCGAGTTTGGCGGCAACACGTGGTCGGGAGTCCGCCGTAGGAGCACGTTGGGGACGTTTGTTGCGTGGAAGAGGAGCAGTGACGTGGATTGGAGTACCGTACCAATCATCGCGTTGTTGTTGTTGGCCGTTCCACCGCCAAAAGATCAGGGAGGAGCCGTGGTCCCAATCCCACCAGGAGGCCGCAAGCAATTGAGAAAGAACCGAACGCCCAGCTATGCAGACCTCAAGCAAAGAGAAAACATCACCCCCCCCACCCCACCCCACCCCCCCCCTGGCGCTGGCGCGCCGCTGGTAGAAGCGACAGCCAATTCATCCCGAACCACGGTACAAAGAACGTCGCCACCACCAAAGGCCAAGAGTGCGAAACCCAGCTAAGGCCCGATCAGTAACCCAAGGAAACACGCCACGAATGCGACCATCCCACAAAGCATAGGGGGCTTCCGCATCGTCCGCCTGAGTAGCTTTGGTTGCAATGAGAGAGTCGTCCAGCCAAGCTGAGTGGGGCAGGAAAGCACGAATGGGAGCAAACCACGTGCCCGGTTGACCATCACGCGTTGTAGCATCCATGGGTGGCGAAACTCGCCGACGTTTGGGCGTCGGAGGACAATGAGGAGGAGGCCCGTCACGCTTTTCCCCGGCTCGATCCAGATGATGTACATAGTCCGGTTCCAAATGAGGGATGGCACCGCCCAACACAGCAGCAGGGATCTTGATAGGGACAAAACGCGCCCCCATCACATGGTTGTGCCACCAAGCATGGGCGTCCGAGGTAGGAGGCAGCCACAAGGGGAGATCAAAAGCGGATCCTAACTCGGCGGGGGTAAGGGGACGGTGGCCCCACCCAGTCTTGTAGAACGTCGTGGGCACCAAAACATGACGCTTCAAATTGCGGACGTAAAGTTGACTGTGTTGCGGGTAACATGGTTGAGATGGCCCGACAGCTGAGCAAGAGGTCGGCCGAACTGAGTGATCGAGAATCGAGGAAATAGACCGCCGAACCTCCACCTGAAAGTGCAAAGGAGGGAGATTGCGACGGCCAATATTGACTCTGGCCGTAGTGACACCGCCACAACGTGTGTGACTCACGGCGAGCCAGTGCACGTCAGGGATGGACGGACGTGACCAACCCGCAGGAAGAAGCATCAGGACAGGCCAATCGGACGGTATATGAGGTAAGGTAGACCCCAAATACGTTGGATCTCCTTCAATCAATACCAAGGAAATCAAGCCTCGGCCCAGGATGAAGTTGATGCTGGGCACAAGGTGCAATTTTGGTTCTAACTGTTTGGCAACCGAATGCCAAAAGGGGTTGGTGCGTCTGGCCTCATAATCGCTGGCCAGCATGTAGATCCCACTCCAATCCCCTTGGTTCAACGCCAAGCCCCAATACCAGGAACTTTGTCCCAAGAGAAGACAAGAGACGTCAGCACGAAAAGTTTTCACTCCGCGGTCCACCATTCGTCGAACGGATCGTTGAATTGTAACCTCACAAGAGGGATGCGACCGTGCTCGCGGTTTCTCTCCACATTGTAGAAGACGGCCAGAACTAATAGTGGAGGCTTCACTAAGAGCATCTAAATCGGCAGAGACAGATGGTGAACTATCCATTCCTAATTTAGATGCTCCTTCTTGTCAATCGCTGTTGTTGTTGCTGTTGTTTCCGCCACGGCGTTTGTTTGCTTTCTTCAACTCAGCCACGTCCTTTTTGACTGAGTCCACAGTGCTATTAGCAGTATCAGCTGCTTTCTTCGCCGCATGACATTCTTTGGTGGCCGTTTGCATGTTTTGTTTGAGAGAGTCCACCTTGTCCTCCAGTGTTTTTAGGGATTCAAATCCTGAGTTCGTCGACAGGAACCGAATATATTCACTGGAAACGGACGGGTGATTCTAGAAACGCGCGGTAGAATATTCTGCCATGACGTCGTGGGTTCGAAGCACCCCATAGAGGATCCACGCACATTGACCACTTTGATCCGAGGTTGAAATCGACGAATAGACTTGAGCCCTCACCTTGTAGAGGTCCAAGAAGAAGCGTCGAACCACTTGCGTTACCAGGCTAAAAGCCTTGCGTGTGGTGAACTTCGATTTCATCGTAAGCTCGTTCATTGTTTCGTCAAAATAATTCACAAGCTCACGACAACATCCAATTGAGACCGACAGCATCGAGGTAGCCAAGGCATGGGCTTCCGGTTCTCCCGACATTGTGATTGCGATCTGTTCTCCAAACATGGATTGCATATTGCCGATCTTGTTGATGATTCTATCTCGGACTCCTGTTTCTGGAGCCTCCCAATCTTCATAGTCTTTCATAGCTGTTAAGAAAGACGGGTCTCGGCCGGTTCCAGGCAGATCTTTGTAAAGAATCTGTGGAAACTCAAGCTTCATAGCATAAAGAGATCTCGCTTCATTTGTAGTAGCGATTTGCATCTTGTGCCTTTTTTCCATTGCCGTAAGCATGGACAAAACGTCGCCATGCTCCTGGGAGGCACACCATTCCAAAACCAAAGGCAAGTCGAAGAACAATCCATATGCCCTGGAGCCAAACTTCATAGCGACCCATGCTTTGCAGTCGTCCACTGTCGACAAACCCAAGTTTCCAAACTTGATTGCTGTTGTATCCATCTTAGACTTCAAACGTTGAAAATCCGCTTGTCCCTGTTGGAGGACAGCTTTTAGTCCTTGGATTTCTGCCTCCAGCTTGCTGGTTTTAGCCAACCAATCGATTTGTTGTTGCGGGGTCAAATTTCCCAAAGTGCCGCTCGACATCGAGTTGCTTGGATTGTTTATCCCGTTCTGTTGAATTATCTGCACCGACTGCTCCACTGTAGACATTCGACTGATGAGGCCTTGGAAGCCTTTGACCAAGTGAGAACGAAGAGAATCCACCATGGCCTTAGCATCCGTGGACACGGTCTGCAAATCGTTTCTTGTTTGCAAATGAAGCGTCTTGAAATGAGTCGACATGTTGTTGATTTGAATGTCTAGATCACCGATCTTGGACTTGACAAACAATTCCATGGATCGGAGTGAGTCTTGGTTGACTCCCCCCGAAGTTGAGTCACTCCCCGTAATTGAGTTGGTAATGGCTTGAAGGACACCCCAAAGAATTGTTGGGGCTTGAAAAACCTCATTAATGTTTTCCCTCGGTCCGATTTCCATGTGTAGTTTTTCCAGTTGCAACCCCAAGGCTTCAACATTATCAACGACTTCTTGTTTTGCCTTTACCTGGTCAGAGGAGATAGCACGGATCAACTCTCCAGCTTCCATCATAGAATCCTCGATCTCCCGCAATACCATTGGGATCATGCTTGGGTCTTCTCAAATCTTGGTTGTCACCTCTTGCAGATTTCCGCCGAGGATTTTTCGATGAGGAGAGAAGTTTTCAACTACAAAAGACGGATTTGAAGTTGCGAAACGTTTCGAAACAGTGTACGGTGTCGAAGAGTCCGTGATCTTGATGACACGAGCTTCCGACTCTTCAAGGTTCTCAGCTGTTTCTCCTTGTTCCTTTTTGATCAACGCGAAGCGTTTGATAGCTAGGGACTTCTTCATCCAGTCATCCACCGTATGCTTTTCTTGGAGGAGCTTGTTCTTGATTTCGGACGGAATAGAATCAAGAGGGATGCCTGGCGAGCAGAAGGCGGATGCCGAGGTCTTCTTCATAATGAATCCTCCGCTGGTTTGAGACAAGTCGAAGGGGGGTAAACCTGTTCCATGGTCCCCGGCTTTGGAGCACTTGGGGTCTATGCAAAAGGTGTTCCCCCCTCGCTTGATTCCCAAACAAAGGAGCTTTTCCTGGGCAGTTTCGTCGGAGAGGAAGGTAATTCCAAACTTACTTGTAGACAAGAAATCGCCCGTGCCTGAGGGTTCCGTAACAGTCGTCTTCATGGGAGTAGCTGTCGAAAGGTCCGTGGAATCAGAAGGAAGGAAGGAAATTTGACCACTATCCCCCCCCCCCCCCTGAGCCCCAGCACGAGCTGGGGCCCCGGCCATGCCCGGAGTGACAATGGATGCCGAAGCAACGAGAGACGAAAGGAGAGAGTCCTCATCGTCGGGAGGAGGAGCTTTAGACGGAGCGAAAGACATGAAGAAAGACGACAAAGAAACACGAAGGGAGAAGGAAAAGCCCAAATTACTCTTGAGAGGTGGTGGAACGCTGCCAAAGGAGATCAGACCTTTGCCAAACGAACGCTGAACCTGATAAGAGTGAGCTCAGTGCGTTGTGGATTCGGATTCGGCTTTGGCTGTGTTGACCCAATCGCCAGCCTTGCCTCATTGGATGGAGTCCATGCATTGGAGGACAATCCATCATTGTTGAATAGTTTCGATTAACCACTCATACCAGTTCTCGGCAGGGCTCGGATAGGGCGGTCCCTTTCTTTCGTCATTTGCTGTACTCTGGTATCCTGTCGTTATCGGAATGTGCAGATGTTTTCCGGTGAAGCAACTTCCGAGTGAAGATGCTGAACCGTGACATCCTACCGTGACAGGTTTGTCAGGCGTCATTTCATATCAACATCTATCGGCACAAGCTGGTTCGAGACGCTACCTGCATGGCCTAAATAGTGTAAGAAACACATACAATAATGTAGGACTACACTTTTGCCCACAGCACCCTAGCGTTCTGGTTTGCCTTCCGGTTTTTCGGTTACGAGCTTGACCTCACATTTTGTCACACATTTCATTCAAAAAGCAAATTTCGATAACGATTAGTGACCGCTTCCCATGACGATGGCCGTCGTAGGCCGTTTGAGGCGACACCACCACCCCAGACTTTTAGTATAGGTGTAATATAACAATACGAGAACGGTGGTGCCGGCTCAAACGACCTATATCTCGAGTTATACCAGTATTTAGTGCTTCACGCCTTATCTCAAGAG
This sequence comes from Epithemia pelagica, assembly GCA_946965045.2. Classification (NCBI taxonomy): domain Eukaryota; phylum Bacillariophyta; class Bacillariophyceae; order Surirellales; family Surirellaceae; genus Epithemia; species Epithemia pelagica. The sequence continues at coordinate 3,636,104 of OX337232.1, read as the reverse complement.
GGGGAGTTCGATTAATGATCCTGAAAAAACACGAGAATTCATCATTTACTAGACTTATGGTATCCCGTCATTGGCAAGTGTTTTAAACTATTCTTCTTATGTCACTATCTTTCTAAACTGTTGTAGTGTGTTGGCCTAGGTTACAGGAAGAGAGTGCCAACAACGAGACTGGACGAGCAACGCCTGACCCATTGTTGTTCTTGACATGATTGCCATTGGTTACAACAACAGCTTGTTGGGCATGCTTCCTTCATTTCTACGACACTTTCCAACGCAGGTTCGTCAGATTCGTGTGGAGCAGGAGGTCACGCACAAGGCCAAGAATGGTGGATAGGTCGCTATGAACACCCCGCGAAGGAACATGGTAGTCAAGAGTGGAGTGTTGAAATGTGTCTTGGTTAATGCAAATAAAATCCACCCCGTGACACAGGGCAACCAAGGCCAACACCAGTGTCACCATGCCTCGAAGGTACGTTCCAACAAGGCATCTGCCCACAGAAAGACAACCATTTCCACCAGTGGAACACGTCTTGGATACCACCGGTATACGAGCGAATACCACCCACCTGGTTCTTGTTGTCGTTGTTGATTGTGTTGATAGAATTTGACACAATCGTAGACACGGGGAGAGGGAAACCAGTACACACTGGTGGTCATGCCACGCATCAACAGTGTTGCCAGTTTCCCGCACCCCACAACTTGGGGGAGGTGCTGTGGTTGTGACAGGCCACTTGCAGCGGTAGCAGTAGCTGAGGGTTGAGTTGTTGTCATTGCCATCCAAAGGGGATGCACCAAGGAATAAACCGCGTTGAAAACTATGAAATAACCCAGGAGCGACTCAAAGCCAATGCCATGAGTCGTCCATTCCATCCGACACCACCTGCTCCACGGAACATTGGTTGGTTGATGGATCGTATCTTCTGGTTCTTGTTCTTGTAGAGATGCAGCGTCCCAAAAAACTTCTTCTGCTTCTTCTTCTTCTTGTTGCTGTTGGACTGTATGGTGCGAGGGAGAGGATGCCATGTGACTGGGTGGTTTCGGGTTCTTTGGTGAATCGTCGTCGTTTTCTTCCTCCTCTTCTTCTTTTGTTGTTGTGGTTGCACACGGCGACTGTGACGACGACGCACAGTTAGTTCTCCCTGACACAAATGGTATCGTATGCATGCCTCGATGAAAGACCATGGTCCGATACAACTCTTGTCGTGTCGGAAGAACAAGAGGCCCTGCATACAATAGAGCCATTAAGGCATCATTTTCGACGTTGTATCGACTGCCATGGTCGTCGTCTCCACAAAAGGAAGGGGGCCTATGTTTTGACTATAAATTTTTGTGTATGATTGCCACGTGAGGTACTAGTTCCTCTCTCTTCTGAGGACACCGACCCTTCTCGTTCTCACATTCTTACACACTTAGAAAAACTATATTAAAGTACTTGACCAACGCTGGGGGGGGGTTATGGCCCCCCACCCATATCCGTAGGAAGGATCCGTAATCGCGCCACAGTCGCAGATCTCCAGAATCTGCTAAACTGTGTTTGCCGTGGGCGAGTGTGTCTCCAGACCAGAACCCCCACTCCTTTTCCTCACAAAGTGAGACCGCATCCTCGAAATATCTTCGCAGCGATGCAGAAGTCAGCTGCAATGAGTTGCCACACTCAAGCAACCAACCGTGGAGAGAGACTTCCAGTCCATGAAACAGGCCAGCTGACGGACAACAAGCGACCTAGACGTATACCACCGAGGTAGTAGTATAGCCGAGTCATCACCGGGCGGGCGGGTGGGCGAAAGAAGCGAATACACAGAACCAATGGGTGATCAAATCCTTGATGACTGTGCTCTTCTTCTTTCCAACAATTTATGATTGCTGAACTTTTGTTGGGACGGTCATAGGAATGACCATCCCAACCACTTCTTGCTCTTGAGATCTCACTGGGATCGATGTCCTCTTCATCGTTCGTCCGTCGGTCCCTTCTTGACCGGGGCGGTACGATGCGGTACTAGTTCCTCTCTCTTCTGAGGACACCGACCCTTCTCGTTCTCACATTCTTACACACTTAGAAAAACTATATTAAAGTACTTGACCAACGCTGGGGGGGTTATGGCCCCCCACCCATATCCGTAGGAAGGATCCGTAATCGCGCCACAGTCGCAGATCTCCAGAATCTGCTAAACTGTGTTTGCCGTGGGCGAGTGTGTCTCCAGACCAGAACCCCCACTCCTTTTCCTCACAAAGTGAGACCGCATCCTCGAAATATCTTCGCAGCGATGCAGAAGTCAGCTGCAATGAGTTGCCACACTCAAGCAACCAACCGTGGAGAGAGACTTCCAGTCCATGAAACAGGCCAGCTGACGGACAACAAGCGACCTAGACGTATAACACCGAGGTAGTAGTATAGCCGAGTCATCACCGGGCGGGCGGGTGGGCGAAAGAAGCGAATACACAGAACCAATGGGTGATCAAATCCTTGATGACTGTGCTCTTCTTCTTTCCAACAATTTATGATTGCTGAACTTTTGTTGGGACGGTCATAGGAATGACCATCCCAACCACTTCTTGCTCTTGAGATCTCACTGGGATCGATGTCCTCTTCATCGTTCGTCCGTCGGTCCCTTCTTGACCGGGGCGGTACGATGCGGTACTAGTTCCTCTCTCTTCTGAGGACACCGACCCTTCTCGTTCTCACATTCTTACACACTTAGAAAAACTATATTAAAGTACTTGACCAACGCTGGGGGGGGGGTTATGGCCCCCCACCCATATCCGTAGGAAGGATCCGTAATCGCGCCACAGTCGCAGATCTCCAGAATCTGCTAAACTGTGTTTGCCGTGGGCGAGTGTGTCTCCAGACCAGAACCCCCACTCCTTTTCCTCACAAAGTGAGACCGCATCCTCGAAATATCTTCGCAGCGATGCAGAAGTCAGCTGCAATGAGTTGCCACACTCAAGCAACCAACCGTGGAGAGAGACTTCCAGTCCATGAAACAGGCCAGCTGACGGACAACAAGCGACCTAGACGTATACCACCGAGGTAGTAGTATAGCCGAGTCATCACCCCGTTTGGTCTTTCCTTCAACCTTCGTATTTCTCATTCATAATCCTCTTCCTTTCCTCCTTCTCCCTGATTTTCTTACAAGCCTTCAGAAAACTTAACCAACGCCTCGACTGAGGCCTTGGCATCCGAGTATCGCTCGATCATTGACATAGAAGGAAGTATCCCTCTTCCTTTCAGGTGTTTTTTCCATCGGTTATTCATTTCGATCGTATCTTTCGAAATGCCCCGGTTCTGCGCTTCCGTCGTAGCTCCTCTTCTGAATGAACGCCGAGTACTAAACACTTCCTCGACCTTTGTGCTCTCGACTATCAAGTGCGGGTGTCGGTGCTGTACCCTTTTCCAAAGGGCGTGAAACAGTATGTCGAGATCTCCCACGGACGCACGCTTGATCTTGCCTTGTTTTGTAGACATCCGAAACATCGGGCCCGTCCTTATCTTGACCTCTTCGAGACTCCGTATTGCTCTTTCCAACCAGACTCTTATTTCAATGCCCGAACTTGTTCGATCGCACAGCGGTTGGATGTAAATCCGAAAGGTTCCGCTCGTCTGTTTGAAACGTCCAGCAAGAGCCAACGGTACGTGTCTTTTTCGTTGGTAATTGAGTCCTTCTTCCCAGTATTTCCTCATCAGTCCCACATCAATTTGTGGGATCTCTTCTCCTCGCAGGGCGGCTGCGAATCCAACCACAACCAAGGCACCTGTCAACGCCACCTCCCGCTTTCTCTGACCCGTGACACCACCTTGCCATTCTTCTTCAAGGATTGCCAGCCCAGCCAAGATCTCATCCAAAGTTACGGCCTGATCCGGAATCCAAACATCTCCCATGCGACGATGGCAGCCTGCCATGAATCGTCGGAACCAGTAGGAGTTTGTTGAACTGGCGCTAAAAAACAATCCACCTCTGTCCCCTTGGCCCACGGCCGACAATCCACTTCCTCCTGGCAACGTGTGGCAGAAATTTGACACCACAGACCGAACCTTCCTGGCCGTCTCAAATTGAATCCGTTTTGAGTTCCGTCCTTCTCGTAAAGTTTTCATCAGCATAAGGCACGCCACATTCAATCCTTGCGTGTCTCCGAGCGGCATTGGACCTCTATTCGGAAGAGGGTGATCCAAACCTATCGTGTTCCCGATTTCCAGCAGCCCTTTCATCTCTCTCCAGTTTTTCTCTACCGTGCTCCTTTCTTGCGACCAAAACGCATCCAAGTTCGCCCGTCGAATACACAACTTCAAAATCTTGTCTTGCTCTCGATCCGCAGCGAATCGCCCTTGCAAGTTGTAAAAGGAGCATTCGTCGCATTGGAAAGGACACATCAGGTCGTCCCCGACTCTCGCCTCCTGAAATCGCCTGGAGTCATCTTCCATCTCCCCATGCAACTCTTCGTCCAACAGAGCATCATCCAAATCTGCGGCTTCAAACACCGGGAAGGTATCATGTTCCAATTTGGCGTAACAACTTGCATGCCAAATGCTTTTACACATTCTACTCGTGCCCCGTGTATGTCCATAATTTGCGCAACAGATTCCCGACAACGGCTGTACCGGATGGCCACAACTCAGACAGTTCCCCGTCCACCGTGTCCAGTAAGCCTTTTGCTCGCTTGACCTGCCAAGGTTTCCTGCTTAAAAAAGGGCACAAAAAGGCAACAATCAACGGTTCGTGTTGAGACTTTGACCAAAGTTCACAGCCAACTGGGATATAAAGCACAAAGTCGGCGACCTTTCCCAACTTCTTCCTCCAACGATTCGACATGAGCGCAGGGCAAATAAAAACATGGGCAGAGTGTGTGCGCACGTGTCTCGCCTCGCACAATTGATCCACCGCAACATCTGCAATAGCAGGAGGCGGAATCCACACGAAATTTCCTTGTTCAAACGCTTGATCGAACCAATCTTGCGCAGAGAGAGTCTTCCAGAATGAGAGCGTTGTGGCTTTGTTTGTGATCCAATCCACAACCCCACTCTGCCGTTCTTCAACGGTCTTATTGAGGGGCACATACAACAACATATCACTCCCGGCCATGACTCCTGTCATTAAGTCACCTCTCGAGAGCCCATCCGTGCCCTGCTCAATCATCCGTGTGCCTGCCACCCAGACGACACGGAGAAAAATGCAACCTCGCATCTCCATTCTTTTGGTTCTCAACACTAGCTCATACAACAACTTGGTCGACGAAGTTCCCCTGTAAAAGGCAGCCTCCGCCGTCGAGTTGTCTGTGAACATAAAGACTTCGGAACCATGCTCAATGGTTCCATTGTCCACCAAGGCCTCGAGGCGCAGAACCAGGTTGTACAACTCGCGGAAATTCGATGACCTGGCTCCGTATGCCCTTGTCCAAAGCCCATGTTCTGTTTCTACGGTGCTTGATCCATAGATCCATAACGACGAGCCGAATCCCTCTCCGGAGGCGTCCCCAAATAAAATGGCAGCCTTGGAGCCTTTGAGAGGTCTCGCTAAGATTCTTGGCGGTGTTTTATCCTTCGTAAGTTCCATAAGGGCGGCGATATCCCCATCATACCTCGGGACCTTTGCGACAGTATCTGGCGGAATCTCACTCGCCTTTTCCTTCCATTCACAAGCTCGCTTTCTGCGATCTTTTTCAGGCAATCGCCAACCCTCTCCATCTTGGTCCTGTCTCCATGACTCCAAAGTCAAATGGATTCCCTTGAGATAGGGGACCATAATGTCGTAAGTAAGCGACACGTACACAAGGAATCCTCGTATGCGCTCGAGTTCCTTTCGATTGATCCGTTCTGGCGATTCCGCCCATTCACTCAACCTTTCGACGTGAGCCTTTGTCTTGTTCCAGCGATCCTGAGCCACAGTCTTGTATACTCGTCCATCATTACCAGTTTCAACAATGGCTCCAGCCCAAGCACCCGGCGATTTGCTCGGCTCTCTTCGTTTCCTTGCGGCATCCTGTAACCCAAAGAACGCCGCTCCCTTTGCCATTTTGCTCGCCGCCAGCCAGGCTTCCTCTTCCGAGGGAGCTGTCTCACGTAAGTCATCAACGTATGGGTGGACATCCGCCGCGATGTCTCCATTCGCATTTATCTTACTGATCCATGGCAGCGATGGGTCATAGTCTGTATCCCCCGGCAAATTCAACCTCACGTCAACCCAGCCAAATATGTTTTCAGGATCAGACCGGTCTCCGAAAATTATCCTTTTTACACGTTGGGCACACTGGGTCGTTTGGTAGGGCGAAGTTGTGAGGCCCATCGCACATCTCGTCCATGCTTCCCAGATTCTTGTGCGTCCGCAACGTTCTTTCAATTCCTCCGGAAACAGGTCAGTGATGTCAATGCCCGTATAACATCTGAGCTCGGGATGAACCCAAAAGTTAAGGAACATCTCACCAAAATCATTATCTGCTGACCATGTTTTTCCTTCCATCGAACGGAGCATAGCGTTCACATTTCCCAGACCAAACCACGGAGAGAAGAGCGCCGCATTGAGACCGCTCTTCGTCCCGTCATAAACCATACGTATATCATCCTCCCCTTTCGGGACTGAGAAGAAACTGGTAAGTGATTTGATGCCTGGAGTTGGCGCGATGTACCCCCGCTTCCTCACTTTGGTCAACTTCTTCTTTTCCAAAGCTTTACTCTCCTCATTCGGGTTGGCATGTTGACGCCGCCGATATGCAGGTGTCGGTCCAATCCACATGGGGGCGACTCCGTCTCTCATTTCCGTCATCCACCCCAAATCTGGCATCCTCCAGAAGAAAGGGGAAGAACCCATGTCCCAATCCCACCAGGATGACCTCGCTGCATGCTCCAAAGCGCTGAGTCCGGCTTTGATGGTTTGATCTCGCACTTCTTCCTCGTCATCGTCAAACTTTTGATTCTTCCACCACGACCAGAAATCCGCGCAGACACGACGCTTCCAATATCGTAGCGCCCCCTTGCGAATCGAATTCAGCGCGTCGACCACTTCCAACCGTTTACCTTCATTCTGGATTCCCAATTTTTGACAGATACGATTGTCCCAAAGGTAAGTCGGGATTTTTGCATCGTCTGATTTTGTTGCTTTCAGGTTTCTGTCCTCACGCCTTTCCTCGGTGTTGAGAGAGCCACCCCCTTCCTCACTGTCGGGAATCGAATACAAAGGTATCTCGTCTTCCGTCATTCGTGTTTCATCGGGGCACTCATCCTCTTCCTTGAGTAAACCGTTTCGATCCAGACAACCCTCATCTTTCCTGATTTTCACATCTTCTGTGAACCCTTCCTTCGATTCTCTCGTCCATTCACGCAACGAATTAACAACTTGCACTCTAACCTTGAAGGGAACCGACACATCATCCAACCAACGAGCCAATTCCGAATCCGATCCTCGTTTATGGAGACCAGCCGGAAAGTCCATTGTAATCGCGATTTCCTTCGGAGTAAGCCGCCGCTTTACGAGACCTGTTGATGCAAATACACTTGGCAACGTATGCTCTATGAACCTGTCAATCTTCCATCTCAGCTTGCGGTTCACAATCATCGATGAAGGACGTGCTCCTCGTACACACTCCACAGATAATTTACATTCTCTACCGTGGACCGTGGGATCGATCACTCCCCGCATAGTTGTCTTCCTTAAACCATCATCGAGGAAATCGGCCCAACAATCAACGAACCTTGGCATGTCCTTGCACTGTTCCTTCGATGGTCCTTGAGTACGCTCTGCAAAATGGATCCAAGAAACCAAATCGGTGACACCTCCAAGATCCTGATGTGGAATCTTCATCACCCCTTTTGACCATTTCTCTAGCCGAAGATCCTCTAAAGGAGGACCCGACCATTTTTGACCGCCTATCCACACCACTACTTGGACGGTCTCCATGCTCCAAACTGGGTGAGATGGACCCGGTGACATACCCCCTTCAAAGAAGACAACATCAACTAGCGAGCGTCTATTCCACTCCTGCGACTCCTGGAATTCAATTCGCTGTTTTTTCGAACCTCGGTTCTTCGTCAGTTTCTGCTCTAACGGGATCAACAGCTCTCGCCATTCAGAAGCTCCAGTTTCGTCGCCAATGTCATCTACATCCAACACATCAATCCACTTTACACAGCCAAGCGATGTCACCGCCCAAAACCAAAAGGGGGTTCCAATACTTGCTATGCCTATTCGCCACTTTCCTTTCCCTACTCTCATCCGCCCAGTCTTCTGTTCCGCAACTCCAGTTAGCGACTCGTCACTTGCGTCGATCATATCTACTTTACGTTTCAACAACGAGCCCTTCGCTAACTCTCGGCTCTCCACATTCATTTTCTCGCCAACCTCCCGTCCACGTTTCCTATCTTTCCTCTGAGATATTGCCACAACCTCCCACGGACTCACTTCTCACGACTTTTCTTTCTTGCTCGCCTTGTTAGTTGCCGACACCGCCGCATTTACTGACCGTTGCAGCTTTTCCAACCGTTCTTCCAGACTTGACTTAAGTGTATCGAATTTCGAACGTGGGGTCGCGAACCGAATCAAGTGTTCGTGCAAAATGAGTGCTATCTTGGGATGGCCGCTGAATTCGGCAGCTCTGTACTCCTTCATCACGTCATGAGCTTTCAAGGTCCCCCACAACATGCCAGCTGGGGTATTTGATGCTCTGCCCGGAGCACGAGCCTCTCTAAGGCTCTTAAACACCGCCCGCACGCAATGCGAGATGAGGATCCAAACCTCCTGCTCGCTGGCTTCACTCTCGGCCTGGACCTGTTGATGGTATCGTACCATCCAGTGACAAAGGTCATCCCAAAAGGCCTTACTCAAATGCAACATTTCCTTGGCCACACTCGACGGCGCTGTTCCAAAGGCAAACAATTCACCAATTGCTTGCTCAAGAGTCTGCCTCCCATCCCGTACATGATCAAGGATCCGCTGATGGATTCCCTCGCGCCTTGACGGAGGGTGAAAGTCTTCAAACTTCGGAACGCCTCCCAGAGCTCGCGAGTTCGTGGTCTGACTCTGATCTGTCCCTTTACCCAGCAAAGAAGGTACGTCTAGATTGAATGACGCAATATACGCCGTGTGATAAGGGGTCTTATCTCTCACCTTTGCTGTTGTTGCGCGTTTGTTGGCCGCTCGATCTTCGTCCAAACTCATATCCGACGTCGCCAACGACAACAACGAGACAGCGTCAACGAAAACATGCGGATCGCTTTCTGCGTGGTGCAAGGTAAGCCAAGACACACAGAAAGTACGAGATGGAAACACGATGGATCCCACCGTAATCGCCTCATTGTCTACTTGCTCCTGCAGATCACTAATTCCCATTTTGACTTCCTGCAACTCTTCCTTCATACGGCGCAGCTCGGCCATAGCATCTGCGAGTGCCGAGCCGGTAGATCCTGTCAGCATCCCGGTGGCTCCCGTTGGCGCACTTGCAGCCGCTCCAACTGAACCTCCTCCCGACATCCATCCAAAACTTCCAACCCCACCAGTCGACAATCCACCCGACGGCGCGGTTGAGGCCGAAGCGCCACCTCGCTCCATTGCATCCATTCGTGCTTGGAGATTCTCAAACATCTGGGCCCATTTTCCTCCTGGGTCAGCATTGTTACTCGACGACCGAGACAAAAGAGTCAACGTAGGATTCACAAACTGTTGACGAAATTCGCTCTGGTCAGCAAAGAATTTGTCAAGCTCCCCTTGAACCATCGACTTCGAGGAACCCTGAACAACATCCATCTTGCGATCCAGCTCCTCAACCTTAGCCACCAGTGAAGCGTCCATCCTCTGGTGGCTCTGCTTCTGATTCAACAATTCTCGTACTGTTTGTACTGTTTCAACACAGTGCTTGAGGACCGAAAACGCCGAATCTGTACCAAATTCCGCAGGCCGTACCCCCAACAACGCATGCAACACCGACAGCTTAACGTTCAGCTGTTCAATCGCTTCTTCTTGCATTTCCTCCATTACCTTTCTCTTGTGGGACGCGCGTTGACAATCGGCTTTGAGATGGTTAACATTCTCTACCAAATTGCTCCACGCTCCACCTTGCAAGACCTTGACCGACGGTGTCGCTTGCTGTGAGCCAATGTCCAAAGGGACCTCTTTCCATGGAATCGATGAACGACCTGCCGGAGTACGAGGATGGCCTCCTTCCAGGAGTTCCATTTCATCCTCACTATCACTACTAGACACTGTTTCGACCTTAGCACGCTTGCTAGGTTTAGGTGTCATGGCAGCAAACTTGACTTCACCTTTCGTATTTGCCATGACTTTGGCAGCAATTGTGAGATCCACACCCTCACCTTCCTCGGATGCGACTTGACGTAAAGAGGCGAACGTGGCCTGCCAACTCTCGAGGGATCGCGGACTCAGTTCCATCTCACTCCAATCCAAATCACGGACACAAGCTCCCGGAAGAATGGGATGACTGAAAACCGTATCCGCGGTATCGGAATTCGTGGACACACTACCGCCCCGAATAAAAATGCAGGTGGCATCGTCCCCCACCAAAGAAGCCCATTCTTGTTTCCGAGCCGTATGGGACGCAACCGAACAGTCGGAGCGAACACACACACGCTGCCCAGTGCCAAAAATGCCCCGACATAACGACTCAAAACTAGATTGTTCGAAACGAACAACACCGAAGAGAGAACCCGAACGAAGGGTCCCCCCCCCCCCCCCCCGGTCACAAGAGACTCACCTGACGACCCCACTGAGGGTGAAGAATCCGGAGTACTTCCCCACTCAAACTTCATGGCGAACAAGAACAAGGATGAGGTGGATGGCACGGTCGACAGGGAGAAAACACCAAAACCGAAGCGAAAGAAGCGAATACACAGAACCAATGGGTGATCAAATCCTTGATGACTGTGCTCTTCTTCTTTCCAACAATTTATGATTGCTGAACTTTTGTTGGGACGGTCATAGGAATGACCATCCCAACCACTTCTTGCTCTTGAGATCTCACTGGGATCGATGTCCTCTTCATCGTTCGTCCGTCGGTCCCTTCTTGACCGGGGCGGTACGATGCGCGTGTCACTACAGTATTTTTACTCTTATACTCTCATGCAGGCTTCGTCTCGAACCAGCTTGTAGGGAAGAGGGAGGTGATCTTGGTCTTGCTCTTGGTCCCCTTTTAACTTTGACGTACACTGAGACATTGGTTTTCTTTTCCTTTATTATAGCCTAGTTCATTGTCTACAGTTGTCCACTTATGTAGAGTACAGTCAGTTCTTGATGAGATAATCTAATGGGCATTAAGCAAAGGTGCGGCTTTCTTCGTCTTTTTGGCAAAATGCGAATTCCCCAACAGGGTATTCGCAACAAACGGCAGAAGACCGCCAAAAGACGACAGCTCGTGGCT